>JAGKTI010006346.1:0-41100 GCA_018397915.1 Birgus latro
ACACACACACACACACACACACACACACATAACTACCGAATGAAACAGTGTGTCAGAACAATTCATAAATGTAAGGAGATGTATGATAACAATGGTTTAAGACACGGGACAATACGAGCTTGACTCATTCCTGTAAAGATACAATTATGTAAGAACAATTAGGTAAGAACACACACACATACACACGCAAGCACCCAACGCATGAGGCCTGGTATGGCCGTTGTCAACGTTTTTGTTTTACTGTCAACGTTATAATGCATTATTTTTTTGTTGCAGTGTTCAAAGTTACATTTTTAAATATCCTAGTGTTTTGTTTGTGTATTAGTAATGTGACTGAGTGTAAAGTATGGGGTTAGCTTGAGATGTAACTGCCAGTTAAGAATGATGAGTCAGGGGTTGGGCGGGGTAGGGGTATAGAGGTGGGTTGGGAGCTGAGGTAGAAGGGGGTGGAGCTCGTTTCGTCACCCCCTCCCATCTTCCCTGGGTATGCAGGGGTACAAAGGGGGCACCTTGAACAGAAATTACTGATTGTGAGTGTACCTTTAATGAAAAAGAAAAAAAAAATGACCAGTGTCCAGAGCGATACTCTGCCAGCAGATATTGTCCCTTGCTTCTGAAATCCGCTGATTTGGGTCTGTAGAATCGAGGGTCGACTGTATATAAAAACTGAAAATACCATACCTGAACTTTGGGGAACTGAAACAGAGGTCAGTTATGGTGAAAAGATAGATGTAATAGTAATTTATATGCTCCCCAAAGATTACAAACAGTTAATAAGAGAATCCATTATGAAACTGAACATGTTAATTGAACGAAGAAATACAATAATAATCATGGGAGATTTTAACTGTAGAGAAGTTGACTGGGAAATTATGGATGCTGGGAATAATGAGAACACGTGGGGAATGGAATTGGCGATGGAAAACATGTTAACCCAATTAATTAAAGAAAATACAAGAATTAGGGGTAACGATGAATCATCAAGGCTCAACTTAGTATTAACAAAGGACCTAAATGATGTGAGAAACATAACCTACCAATGCCCCTTTGGTAAAAGTGACCACCTGGTTATTGAGATGGAAGTGGCTGGAGTAAAAGAAGGAGAAAGAGATGAAAAACACAGAGAAAATAGATACAATTATGGAAAAGCAAACTTTGCTTCCCTGAGGAAGTTTTTTCAAAATGTAGATTGGAGTCAAATTAATATGGTCACAAATGCTGATGAGAAATATGAGTTTTTGATAGAAGTAGGAGTTAGTAAATATGTCCCAAAATTTTCCGCAGCTATGGAAATAAAGAGAGAATGGTTTAACAACACATGTAAAATGGCACAAGAGGCAAGAAAAGGAGCATGGAATAAAGTGAGAAGAAGGTATAGTGAAAGGGCTTGGGAGAAGTACAAGCAGATAAGAAATGAATATGTAAGGGTGCAGAGAAGAAGAAGAAAGGAAATATGAAAAAGATATTGTAACTAAATGTAAAAAAGAGACGAAACTGTTTTATAGGTTTGTAAATGGTAAAATAAAAGTTAAGGACAGGATAATATGACTGAGGGATAGAGAAAACATACGAAAGAGGAGAAGAAATGTGCAAAATAATGAACAACAAATTGCAGTCAGTCTATATGTTGAAGGAGGAATTTAGGGAACCTGAAATGGAACCCAGGATGATGGGAATGGCAGAAATTACAGTTGATGTGAATGAGGTGCTACAGCTAATGAGCAATTTGGATGTGAGAAAAGCAATGGGACCAGATGATGTGGCTGGATGGATTCTGAGGGAAAGTGCAGACCAGTTAGTGTGGCCTGTGTATGTCATCATTAAGACATCACTAGAAAATGGACAGTTACCTAAAGATTGGAAAAAAGCAAGTATTGTGCCAATCCTCATGGGAGGAGACAGGGAAGAACCACTCAATTACAGACCCGTTATTACTTACAAGTAAAGTTTGTAAAATCTGTGAGAAAATTATTAGAAAAAGATGGATAAAGCATTTAGAAGAAAATGAAGTGATAATACCAAGACAGTTTGGTTTTAGGGATGAAAGATCATGTGTTACGAACCTATTAAGTTTCTACAGTAGGGTAATAGATGTCATACAAGAAAGAGAGGGATGGGTAGATTGTGTATCTTGATCTGAAGAAAGCATTTGACAGGGTGCCCTATAGGAGACTATTGTGGAAGTTGAGGACCTTTGGAGGGGTGCATGGGAAACTATTAAAGTGGATGGGAGATTATTTGATAAGAAGGCAGATGAGAACAGTAATAAGAGACAAGGTTTCACAATGGAGAAATGTGACTAGTGGACTCAGTACCCCAGGGCTCTGTCCTGGCCCCCAAAATGTTTCTGATATATGTAAATGATTTGCCAGAGGGTTTGAATAGTTACATGAGTATGTTTGCAGATGATGCTAAAATTATGAAACATATTAAATGTATTGATAGTTGTAAAGAACTGCAAGAGGACTTGGGCAAACTCCACAACTGGAGCCAGACTTGGAAAATGGACTTTAATGCCAAGAAGTGTCATGTATTAGAAATGGGAATAAGTGAAAGACGACCATAATGGACATATAAAATGGGAAATGAGATAATTAGTAAAAGAAAGGATGAGAAAGACTTGAGAGTGATTATTCGGGATGACTTGTCACCAGATAAGCATATAAACAAAATCATTGGGGGAACTTAAAGATTACTGACCAACATGAGAGTGGCTTTTAATGATATGGATGAGGAAATGTTGAGGGAGTTGATAGTGACCATGATAAGACCAAGACTAGAGTATGCGGCGGTGGTATGGTCACCACATTTGAAGAAGCATATTGATAAACTAGAGAGGGTTCAACGGATGAGAATGAAGATGATACCATGTTTAAGGGAACTCACCTACGAGGAGAGATTGGAAAAACTGAAGTTACCAACACTGCGTGAGAGAAGGGAAAGAGGTGACTTGAACACGATATTTAGAAATGTAAGAGAATTGGAAAGGGTGGATAGAGAGGATCTTTTTGTGTTGGATGATGGAAGAACAAGAGGTCATGGCTTCAAGCTGAGGAAAAGTAGATGTCTTAATGATCTCAAAAGGTTCAGTTTCCCGAACAGAAGCATAAGTATTTGGAATGACTTAGACGAGCGAAGAGGTGGTGCAGGTGAAAAACATTCATGTATTTAAAACTAGATTAGATGAATATAGATATGGAGACAGGACAACAAGAGCTTAGCTCAATTCCTGTATACTACAAATAGGTAAATACAAATAGGTAAATACACACAAATGAAACGTGGGAGAGGGCAGACGTGCATCACTGCACTCTGCTCAGCTGCATCCAATACCAAAGTGCATCTAAAAATGACACATGCTCGGTACTAAGCTAAATTACTGATGATATATTATTGTACAGTGGGGCCACTCGGTTAGCGTTTTTTTGGGTAGCGAATCCACGGGTAGCGACAGGAAAGAAACTATCTCATAGCGATTAATGCTGCACAGTTAGCGAAAATCCGCTAGGCATTTATCACGTAGCGTGCAGGTGGGCAGAGTTGCCAAGGTCGGAACCTGATTCAAAAGCAATACTGGGCGAATATCATCTGATCTGATCTTAATGCTGATGGTGTATGCAAGCCGACCTTCATTTGTAGCGGGCGATGGGCTGAGTTGCTAAAGTCGGACCCTGGTAACACTGACAGTGAGTGCGAGTCTATCCTCATGCTGATGGTGCACAGTTAGTGAAAATCCGCTAGGCATTTAGAATGTAGCTAGCAGGTGGGCAGAGTTGCCAGGGTCGGAACCTGATTCAAAAGCAATACTGGGCGAATATCATCTGATCTGATCTGAATGCTGATGGTACATGGGAGCTGATCTTCATTTGTAGTGGGTGGATGGGCAGAGTTGCCAAGGTCGGACCCTGGTAACAGACAGTGAGTGCAAGTATCCTCAGTCAGTTCATTGACCCATTGCTTATCCATGAGCCGTGTGTTCATTCAACCCTCAGTCTCTCCATTGTTAAAGTTTTTTGTGACCTTCCATTTATGGTCTGGGGACTGAGTGCTCTATCATGGCCTCAACTTCGGTGGCTGCCTCCTGTTCAGCTCGAGGAGGACCTATATGATAGTTGGGAAGATGAGGAAACAGACAGCCGTATTCTTAAACTTTCCCTTCCCTTTTAGAGGCATGGGAAGGACAACTTTCTCCGAATTGGTATTCTTAAAAAAATCCCTCTCCTTCCGAGCTGATCGAAGGGAAAAGTTTTCCCGCCTAGCAGCCGAAATTATTCGAACTTGATGGAATCATTTGACCCGTCTCTTCAAAAATTCCTTCGCAATTTTTGTGCGTTCTTTTGTAGTTTATTGTCTTAAATATTTTTAAAATGTCGATGAAAGGTGCCGTACATTATTATTAATACGATTTACAATGATATACTGATTTTTTTTTAGTGCTATTTGTATCTTTAAAAGTGTTACCCATGTCGGCTGAGATGTTTTGCCAGACATAAACAAAGCAGACGACATACTACCTCTGATATTCATCCAGTATTATATGATGTGACACTGACAAATCTTGTACATTATGGCCAGGGTCACACCAAGATTTTTTTTTTCAAGAAGTATTTTGCTTGTTAATTTGCCCGGAAAAGGAAAATCTGCCATCAAGGTCACATGGTTCGGCTCATGTCTCCCAGCTGGAAACAAACAAGTGAGCGCTGCCATGCGAGTACGTGAGACGGACGTTAAGAAGTGATTCTTACACTTATGAATAACAACATTAAGGATAATAATATTCCACGAATATAATTTATCAAAATATTGTCTTGAGGAGTGAACACTGCTGCGGTGTTAGCCAGAATGGTGTTTATGACTTAATACAAACCAGCAGTATGGGTGTTGGCAACCTCCCACATCTCAAATGTGTTGTGTTTTCATTATCTAGCACGAAATATGCGTGTTTTGATGTATTAGTTTATCATTCTAAAGCTCCACCATAACAAATACCAGCAGAATGAGTCGTTTTAGCTTGACAGGGCTACCAACCTGAACATTTTCCGTTCCCTTCCAAGGGAATCTCTATGAATACCGATGGAAATCATAACTCCTTGGACGGGAAGGGAAAGTTTAGGGAAGGGATTATTTTTAAGCATACGGCTGAGAGGCCCATCACATCGAGAATGAAGTTTGTTTGCATGTGTTATGACGTGAGGGACAAGAGAAAGATGAGGGATGAGAGATGGGGAGTGAGCAGAGTCAGGTCTGTGGTCGCTAGGTTGCTGCGGTACAATATCCACCAAGCACGACAGTAATTTCAACAATAAATAGCAAAAATGATTTAAAAGTTGTTTATCCATTAGCATGTTAAGTTTATTTTATTAGTGTTCACAGTAAGAATTTAAGGTTTCGTTGGAGTGTAGTACAGGTATTTATTTTTTAGCGGCTCTAGCAGGGATGAGAGAGGGAGAGTGAGCAGAGTCAGGGCCGTTTCGCTAGGTTGCTGCGGTACAATAGCCACCAAGCACGACAGTACTTTCAACAATAAATAGCAAAAATGATTTAAAAGTTTGATTATCCACTTGCATGTTAAGTAAGTTTATTTTATTAGTGTTCACAGTTGGAATTTAGGGTTTCGTTGGAGTGTAGTACAGGTATTTATTTTTTAGCGGCTCTAGCAGGCTGCCACGGTATGGTAACTACAATTGATAACAGTATCGTCGTCATCAGCCACTGAGGTCCACTGCAGGACCGGCCTGTAGGTGGCACTCAGAACGAATTAAAAGTAAGTTTGTTAATCTTCTTTGAATATGTAATATACTATCTTATTACTGAAGAAATATGACGTGATATTAATGGTTAATGGAGGAAATTAGAGATATACCTGAAGGAGTCAGGACTGTAGTTCACTGACCCATGTGAAAGTATGTATCTTAAGCTTTTCTTGTAACTAATCTCCAACTATCTCTCTCCTACCAAATTTTACAGTTTTAAATTTTTCCTTTACCTTTCCTTTTGGGGGAATGCCAATATCTAAGTGATACTGACGGGTGGAAGGTGAACCTCCCCGCAGTTACCCCAAGAAGAAGAAGAAGAAGATTGTTTATCCACACACCGCGCATCCATTCAACTTGTCACAGTCTCTCGTCATTGTTAAAGTTTTCTGTGACCTTCCATTTATTGTCTGGCTACTGAGTGTTCTAATATCATGGCTTCAACATCGGGGGCTGGCCCATGTGGTGGTGGTGGCCCAGGGAAAAAACAGGAAGTACTGGTAATGTAAAAGTGACCGAAAAGGCCAGACAATACATGCGTAGCAAGCCAAAGAAACAATACTGCGTGGAGGAAAAGAAAAAGATAACTTTCTGAATACTGTATGTAGTATACGTTTATCTTATTACAGTACTGTACTGAAGAAATATGACGTGATACTGATGGGTAATGGAGGAAATTAGGGGTATAGCTGAAGGAGTCCAGGACTGTATTAATTTTTTTAGGTAAGAAGTTTGCCCCTCGGGTAGCGATTTCACGGATAGCGGCCATTTTGTTGGACTAATAAGGTCGCTATCCAAGGGGCCCCACTGTAGAGTAAGTAAGAGCAAAAAAGTGAAGTCCAAAGAAAGTATATCTAATGATCAAAGCCTTAAGGAATTTGTGGTGTCAGCAGATAGACAGGCACCAGATGAATTACAACAGACGAGGGACGAGGTAAATTTCCAACACTGACATAATGGAGATGCTAAACTGTAAGTAGAAAGTATACCTCTGCAAGATGGTTTACTTTTAAGAAGTGCATCTTGGTAAGAGGAAGAGAAACAGTAAGAAACAAAATGATGATTACACAGACCTGGTGGAACTGGTTACATTTAGTAAATTAGCAGAGAAAGTGAATAAACTGGAGGAAACTTTCAAACTGGAAGTGGATTAAATAAGAAAGGAATTGTACCAACAAAAGGAAAAAAAATGAGAAACTGGCAAAGAAATTGAACAGAAAAGATGCAACAATAGGTGAGCTACAAGCTGAGGCAGACATTCTGAAGGAGAAAATGAATGAAATGGGAAATACAGTGGCCACCCATGAGAGAGTTTTGAAGAAGTACAGTAATGATAAAGACATAATTTGACAAGTGGGTAATCTGACAGTACGAAGCAGAGACATTGATGAGAAGATAATTCAGGAAAATGAAATGATGAAAAGTTACATAGAGGAAGTGCACAATACATGGGCAGAAGTAACAAAAACAAGTCAAGATCTACAAAACAAGGTTGAAGCAAAAGACATGAGAAGAGAAGTGAAAGAAATCATAAGAAAAAAACCAAGGCTGATAAAGGAAACAGCTGGGATTAACAAATCTATAGTCATCACTGGTAAAGATGAAGAAGAAATAAGCATTGGAATCACCAGGGATAACAAGACAGTAAATATAATGAACATATTAAAAGCAGTATCAGAAGAAATGTGTGAAAAAGATGTAAAGGAATTTAAGGGGCTAAGGAAATATGAAAGAAACAAGTCAAAGCCCCTGAAAGTAACCTTCCAAAGTGTGAACACTAAAAGAGGTATGAAAAAATACTAACAAACTTGAGGAATCAGAGGAATACAAAGAAGTATGGATAAAAAGGTGCCTAACTCATGAGACATGGGGATTACTAAAGGAAAAGAGGTAAGAAGCAAAAAAGAAAGAATGATGGAAGGTCAGATGAAGAGAGAAGTAATTGTTTTTTTTTACAAAGTAGTAGGATTGCAAGCAAGAAAAAGGCACACAAACAGCAGGGACTAAATAAAAGTAAGATAAACTCAACCAGTGTCAAATATGTGAACAATATGGCTAAGCTGATGTACTCAAGTTAGATGGAATGGTATCCAAATTATTAGATATGAAAGACTAGATCATAGAAAATGAGTATCATATTATCTGTCTAACAGAAACAAAATTAATCCCAAGGATATCAAACGACGCCTTAAATTTGGATGAGTACAATATTTGGTGAAGAAACAGAAATTTAAAAAAAGGAGGGTGAGTTATACTAACAGAGAAGAGCCTCCAAGTCAAAGAGATGGAACTAGACCTACCCTCACAAGTAGAATCTACTGCAGTCGAGATTTGTTCATTGAAAGGGAAAATAACTGTGACAAATTTATTTATGCCACCCATGACAAAGACATGGGGCACGGGTGAATGTGGAGACCTGGCAGAAGTGACAATTCTCAATTTAGGAGCCCTACTATATAGAATGGAAGAAAAATCTGAAAGAATTATACCAAAGGAGACTTTAACACAAATATAAACTGGAATATTCTACATGTAAGAAGCCATGAAAATTGTTGGGATCAAAAGCTTCCGAATCTTATACAGGAGTTTTTTTTCCAACACAACATGTAAAGGAGAACACCAGAAGACGAGGACCGGAAGATCCCTCATTATAATATCTCAAATTCACTAGGCAAGAAAATTAAATTGACAACATAATCTATCACCACCCACTCAGCAAAAACGATCATACAGTATTAGACTACAATTTCAGGAAAGCATTTGATATAGTTAAAGATAATGAAAATTACAAAAAGAGGCAAAACTACAAAAAGGACCTAAAGAAGTACTTTAAGGATACAGATTGGGAAAAGGAGCTTAAATTACATGATATTAATGTTATATGAAAAAGTATGTGAATTTTACAAAACAGGAGTCCGGAATTATGTCCCACAGCACAAAGAAATGGAAATAAGGATAAAGAATTGTTTTAACACTAATTCTAAATGCAAAAGAGAAAAGAGGTTTGCTGTGGATCAGATACAGACAACATAAGAGTAAGAGTGCATAGAACAACTACAAACAAGTAGGAAATGATTATACAAAGATAAGGAAAGACACTCAAAGGCAGTTTGAGGAAGACTTTATAAATAGAAGAAATGATCAGCTGAAGTTGTTTTAAAGCTATATATGAAGCAAATCAAAAGTAAAAGATAAAATACAGTCTATAATGGATGAGGGGAAAATCTATATCAATGAAGAAGATATTTGTGAAGTACTATACTAAACAAAAATTTCCAATTAGTTTTATGAAAGAAAGTAGATTTGAAAGAGATGAAAATGAACAAGCATGCCCACACATATTAACAAATACTGTATAAGCATACCGAAACAAGAGGTCCAGGAAGCGATGAGGAAATCAGATAAAGGAAAAGCTGATGGTCCCGATGAGATTTCGTGTTGGGTATTACTGGAATGCGCAGAAGAGTTAAGCAGACCAATACATTTAATATTCAGAGAATCCCTAAGACCTAAGACAAGGCAAACTATCTAATATTTGGAAGAAAGAAAACACTGTGCCTCCTTTCAAGAAAGGAAACAGACAAAATCCACTTCCAGTAACTACTGACCAGTATTACTGACCAGCATCTTATGCAAGATTTTAGAAAAGCTGATACGAAGAATTTGGGTAAATCACCTGGAAAAACAAAGTATGATAACGGGAAGACAATTTGGTTTTAGAAAGAGAAAATCATGTGTACTAACCTATTAAGCCACTTTGAAAGTTGCAGAAATACTACAGAAAAGAGATGACTGGGTAGACAGTACATATTTGGATTTCAAGAAGGCATTTGACAGAGTACCACACAAAAGACTTTTATGGAAACTGTACCATGAAGGAGGAATCCAAGGTAATGTGTACTGTTGGATGCAAGATTTTCTCAGTATAAGGGAAATGATAATGGTGCTAAGGGGAAATTACTCGTCAAGAAGAGAAGTGGCAAATGGAGTTCCACAGGACTCAGTGCTGACACCAATTATGCTTTTACTATAAATAAATGACACTGACAGCAACAATGGAAGTGAAAACTACCTAAATATGTTTGCTGATGATGTAAAAATACAAAGTGAAATTACAAACACAGACTCTTGTAAAAAGCTACAAGAGGAATTAAATAAGCTTCATGAATGGAGCAATACATGGCAAATGGAATTCAATGTGAACAAATGACGTAATTAAGTTTGGTAAAAGTGACAAAAGACGAGAATGGGACTACTGCATTGGCTAGGAAGTTCAACCCTACATACATCAGAGAAGGAAAAGGATTTTGGAGTGATAATCAATAACAAACTATTACCGGCTGACCACATTCATGAAAAAGTAAGGAACATGTACACACTCCTTGCTATTTTGAGGGTAGCATTGACATATATGAATGAAAACATGCTGAGAAAGATAACATCATTCATCAGACCTACTCTAGAGTGTGCATCAGTAATCTGAAATCCACATCTCAAAAAAACATAGATAAGACTGAAAATGTGCAAAGGGCAGCTACAAGATGGGCACCAAGCTTAAGGGATCTATATGAAGAAAGACTCGAAAAATTAAACCTGCAAACAATACAGGAGAGAAAGAAAGTGGAGACATGATTATATTATACAAATGCATCACAGGAAAAGTTATAAAAATGCATCACAGGAAATGAGAAAATAGACATAAAGGAGTATATAACCTATGGGGAAGCAACATCAAGAGGACACTGCAAGAAACTGTACAAGGAGAGAGGTGATAATGACATAAGGAAATTCAGTTTCCCAAACAGAGCAATTTATCAGTGGAATGCACTACCAAATGAAATAGTGTGTGCCAAATCCATTCACAAATTTAAAGACACGTATGATGACAATGGTTCAAAACACAAGACAGTACGAACCTGGCTAATTCCTGTAAAGATACAATTAGGTAAGAACACACACACACACATTAGGCACAAACCCACCACACCAAACATTTTCACAACACCAAACAAACTCTAAGTGCACAGTCATATTTAAACCTTGAAGCAACCATTGTCTCTTAAGAATTCAACAGGTACTGGGAAAGAAAAAAAAAAATAAAATCCTGCTGAAACTCAGAACAATATTCTATGCAATGACATGTATTAAAGAATGTAATTGTATAATCCAATTCTTGTTGCCCAATCACGAGCACATGGGGCTGGAGCTAGGCTAATCAGTCCTAACATTTAAGGTTAGAGTGGCCAGCCTTGGTCACCCAAGTGGACTCGGTAGCACAAACAGCTCTGTAAAGAAGAGACATCTTTGATGAAAAATACTGGTTAGGCACCTACAATCTGTGGACCTACTCTTAACCAGCAATTTTATTACCCATTGGACTATTAACTGCCAACACTGGTGCTCAGTCGCACAATACTGTATACATTCCTAATACCAAAGAAAAGGAGGCATAAGTCAATAAGGAATCATCCTAAGTCTGTTCTTCACTCTGCTAAAAATAATTTCATCGATGTTAAATGCTCTCAATTCTTCAACTCGAACTCTTCTCGCTCCTTCTGGCACTTTGCCAAAAACCTTTCTAACAACTTTACCTCATCATCCTTCCCTCCTCTTCTCAACTCTGATGGCTCTGTAGCTATTTCTTCTACTGATAAAGCAGATCTCTTTGCTCAGACTTTCTCCTCCAATTCCACCTTAGACGATTCTGGTGTTGTTCCTCCATCACTTCCTCCCTCTGACTTCCTCATGGCTGACATTAAAACTTCTTCAGCTGATGTATTTTCTGCCATCACTGGGCTAAATATTAATAAGGCATATGGGCCTGATGGTATCCCTCCTGTTGTCCTCAAAAACTGTGCTACTGTGCTTACACCCTGCCTAGGTAAACTCTTTCGCCTTTGTCTATCAACTTGTACCTTTCCTTCTTGCTGGAAGCTTGCTTTCATTCAGCCAGTCCCAAAGAAGAGTGACCATTCCCAACCCTCTAACATACATCCAGTTGCTTTAACATCTTGTGTTTCATAAGTTTTCGAGTCAACAGAAAAATCTTAAAGCATCTTTCCTATCACAACCTTCTTTTTGATCGTCAGTATGAGTTCCGTCATGGACGCTCCACTGGCGATCTTCTCAACTACCTTTCAGACCCCTGGTCATCCTCCTTTCGGGATTCTGGCGAAAGCTTTGCCATTGCACATGACATCTCAAAGGCTTTCTATTGAGTCTGGCATAAATCTTTAATTTCCAAACTGCCCTCTTATGTTTTCTGTCCTTCTTTCTGGTCGTTCTATAGCGGCTGTTGTAGACGGCCATCGTTCTTCTGCTAGATCTATCAACAGTGGTGTTCCTCAGGGTTCTGTCCAATCACCAACTCTCTTCCTTTTATTCATCAATGACCTTCTGAGCTGTACGTCTAACCCTATGCACTCGTATACTGATGATTCCACCCTTAATCTTTCCATTCGGTTTCTGCAATGTCCATCTCAGCAGTTACATCAACAAACAAGGGATGAGGCTATGGCACACCTAATGTCTGACTTGGCTCGTATCTCTGACTGGGGTAAAAATAATCTTGCTGTTTTTAATGCATCAAAGACTCAGTTCTTACACCTATCAACCCGACAAAATCTTCCAAAGGATTACCCACTGATGTTTAATAATTTCCAGCTCAGTCCTGCATCATTCTTGAACATGCTTGGGGTTTCATTCACTTGGGATTTATCTTGGAAAGAACATATTACATCTCTTGTGAAATCTGCTTCCAAGAGATTAGGTGTGCTAAGCCAACTCCGAACCTTCTTTACCCCTACACATAGTTGTTGACTTTATACACGGGTTTTATTCGCCCCTGTTTAGAGTACAACTCTCATGTGTGGGGAGGATCCCCACATACAGCTCTTCTCAATAGGGTGGAGTCAAAGGCTTTTTGTCTCATTAACTCTCCTCCTCTTGCTGACTCCCTTCAACCTCTGTCTCTTCGCTGCACTGTTGCATCTTTATCTCTTTTCTATCGCTACTTCAATGGTCACTGTTCCAATGAATTGTCTGCTTGCATCCCTCCACCCGTCTAGCAACAAACTCTCATCCCTTTTCTGTCCAGCTCTCTAATGCAATAGTTAACCGTTATTCCCAGTCCTTCATTTATGCAACTGGTCAACTCTGGAACTGTCTTCCTCTGTCTGTATTTCCTACTTCCTATGATCTCCACTCTTTCAAACGCAGTGTGCCCAGGCATCTCGAAATGAACGGATCTTGAATTTGGCTCTCTTTTAATTTTTTTTTGTTTTTTTTTTTGGAAGGAACAGTTTGCAGGCCCAGGGCCTTTGATTCCTTTTTGCCTAAAAAAAAAAAAGGGGGGGGGGCAAGTCAATGAGGGCAGTATAAAGAGCATTGCATCCCCTGAGCTAGCAAACAGGGGTTTATTCTAAAACATGCCAAGTTACTTGAACAATCAGGGTGTAGTGCATAAGTTGTGAACAGCACCTATTGAGGAGTTTCATGAAACCACAAAACAAACTGCAATTTCATTCAGGAATGATTAAAAAAAAGCAACAACTTGTACCTTCCATATGAGCAGAAGGGATCCTGTTTGAAAAGGGGGGAGCAAACCAGAAGACTTGAGGACTGAAAGAATAGGAGGTATCATTAGAGGAATAAAGCTCTAGAAATATCACTGTTAATTCAAGAAATACAATGGGAAGGGGAATTTATAGTTATGATGTTGTAAGCTGATGACTTAGTGTTGATTGTAGAGAAAAAAAGGAAGTGGAGGGAAGATTCAAGAAGTGGAGAGATGGTATAGGGCACAAGGGGATGAGAGTAAATGCAGAAAAAACAAGTGATGGTATCTAGGGCTGGCTGCAATACTGTCAAAGAAGAGGGAGAGTGGCCATGTGAGGTTAGCCACAAGGGAGTGGGAAGTAAGTCCATCTTGTGCAGTATCTGTGATGAGTAGGTGCCTAAGAGATGAAGTGCTATTAGAGGTAGACTGCCAAGATAATGCTGATTTTGAGTGTGTGATGCATTGGGGAGAATATGTGGAGATTGTCAGGCATGAAAGGATTGATCTTGCTGGCAAGTCTATTGAGCATGTGGAAGAGTTTTGTTATTTGGGAGACATGTTAGGTACTGGAAATGGGGCTGAAGTGGTATTAGAGGTAGACTGCCAAGATAATGATTTCATGTGAGTGATGTGTTGGGGAGAACATGTGGAGATTGTCAGGCATGAAAGGACTGATCTTGCTGGCAGGTCTTTTGAGTGTGTGGAAGAGTTTTGTTACTTGGGAGACATGTTATGTAATGGAGGTGGGGCTGGAGCTAGCTCTGAGGCTTGTGTGAGGAGTGGTTAGGAGAAGTTTAGAGACCAGTGACCTCTCCTGACATGGAGAGGGCTCTCTCCCTCCATGCTAAGGGATCTCTGTATGTGGCATGTGTAAGGACTGTAATGCCACATAGAAGCGAGACCTAAGCAGTAAAGGAAGAGGATATTCATTGGCTCAAACATACAGAAATGACAATGATTAGGTGGATGTGTAGGCATCCTTAAACACAAGGTCAGATGGGGCTAGGTTCATGACTGAAGAATTGAGAAGAAGGATGGAATTGGAATGTACTAGTGCCGTGATGAGAAGATATAGACTGAGATGGTTTGAGCATGTACAAAGAATGGGGGATGACAACTCTGGAACTGTCTTCCTCTGTCTGTATTTCCTATTGTCTATGACCTCCAGTCTTACAAACACAGTGTGTCCAAGCACCTCAAAATGAAAAGATCTTGAATTTGGCTCTCTGTTAACTTGTTTTTGTTTTCTTCTTGGAGGAAACAATATATGGGCCCCTGGCCTTTGGTTTCTTCTCGCATGCATTAAAAAAAAGGGGGGGAGGGAGGAGGAGGAGGCATGGAAAGTTCGAATGAACATGGGATAGGGCTGTGGGAGGCAGACCATAAAAGACCTGCTTGTTCCAAAGGATTCATAGATATTGTTGCTAGGGAATACAGTGCAACCTTTTAGTACATGATCTTCTGGGTGGGAAGAGGTATCATACCCTGCAAAACGTGGGAATTTCATGCTACAAGAATTACTGCTCGTACAGGCAGGACTTCCCTAGAGATTTCTTTGATTCTCGCTGACAGCACTTCTGATGTTAGAGACGACATTACAGACAGCCCCAGGCATCCTCCTATGAAAGATTTTCAACTGCACACGCTGCTAGACACAAACAACCAGCCAACCCTGAGAAAGTGCATCTGTACTGTATTTTACACACTGAACCCTTTACCATAACTGAATCAGTATTCCTTTGTACCTGGAAATAACCCTCTACAACCAATTGACATAATCCTACTGTATATACTGTAATCCATGTGCTACTGAATGTTAAATGATATGAATGGATATATACTTACGTGGTTACTAGTCAAACATAACCCTGTACAAAATGGCCACTGAACATAACCCCACATAATCCTAGCATTATTACGTGTTATTCAAATTTTGTTGCAGTTTTTGGGCTTCTTTAAGTGTGTAATTATGACCTAGTATGTATAATGACCCCTTGGTTACAGCAGGATGAAAATCAGCACTCCTGCCATTATACAGGACGTATTTTTTGGCTAAAAGACATCGTTGGCATGCTCCTAAGCTTATTTCTCCCAAAAATGATGATGCAGTGGCTGTGGTTTCTGATAATTCTGAGGGATTTAAAGATGAGGCCAAGGTGGTGGAGGTCACTAACTCTCCATTTCCTAGCCTCGGAACCCCTTACCTCAAGACCATCTCAACTTTCTATGGTATGTGTTTCTTCCTTACTGCTCCCTTTTTATCGATTTCTCTTGATCCTACCATGCTTATGTGTGTTGCTGGTACTTACCATACCAGTACATATGCATTCAGTGGATCTAAACTATCATAAAATGGAAAATTTGGGCTTGCAATTAGGATGCCTGGTACCAAGTAGGGTAAATCCCAATGGTTCTGTGTATTCATTATCACACAATTCCGTTATCACATGCCATGTTTGGTACCAATTATCTGTGGTAACCAGGGGATCACTGCATCTGTTGGGTAAATAAAGCCACACATGGTAACTCTATACAATAACAGCCACAGAACATAACCACCTATAACCCATGTGTTACTGAGTGTTACTAGAATTATTTTGCTGGTGTTGTGTTTGTCTGTGTGTGGAAACAATACTGGTTATGTACCAGAGGATGACAAAAGTCACATATGATAACCTTGAACAGTATGGCTATTAGACCTAACCCCATACACCCCTTGTGTGACTGAGTGTTATTCAAATTCTGTTGCAAGTGGTGTGCTTTAAAAGTGTAATTTTGACTGGATATGTACAGTCACTGAAAATAAAAAGATGATGCGATAGAAATAGTTACTTTATATGGAGTTCACATTTTTTTTTCACATTTCGTGACCATTATTATTTCTTGGGAGTATGATCATACGTCTCAACCTCTTGGGGAATGTGTGTGGGAGTCGGTGGCTTCCATGCTGCCATGAGGAGAGGTTGCTCTTTGCTTGCACTCTATATATATATAAATATATCTAATAGTTGCCACATATTTCTTGAGGTGTGTGAAAGCTGACAGGGCATCATGGGCCGTAAAAAGCTTACTGTTATTGAAAAACTTGAATAGCAACTTTGTATTAAGATGAAATCTATATCTGAAACATGAAAAATTGTAAAGCTCTCGAGAACAATGGTAAGCCACTGGTGTGAAAGGAGTGCCACTGGACCACTGGAGACTGCACTAGCAAGGAAGAAAGGCTCTGGGTGACCATGTATGACTTTTTCATCAGTGTGTTTCATTCTTAAGAGAAAAGTTGTGAAATACCCACAAATTACAGCCAAAACACTGAAGCAGGAAAACCCTGAATTACTGAAACATGTGTCTATTAAAACAGTTCAACATCTGCTAAAGGACAAGCTTGGACTTCCAGCAATGCATGATGCTAAGATGCCACTTCTGACGAATGCCATGAGGACCAAGAGGTTGAATTTTGAGAAGAAATATGCAGCCTGGACAGAGGAATAATGGGAGGAAGTCATGTTCAGTAATGAAGGCATGTTTAAAGTTATACAGGCAAGAAAAAGGAAAATGAGGCAGCCTCAAGGCTCAGACAGGTTTGACCCTAAGCATACAATAAGGCCTGTCAAACATCCTGATCAAGTGATAATGTGGGGATGTTTCTCAGGAAAGTATGGTCAAGGAGGCTTGCAATTTCTACCAAAAAGAAAAACATTGGATCAAACCCCATATATTGATGTGCTGGGTGAGCCACTGCTGCCATCTATGAACATTCATGAAGCTAAAACCTTCATGCAGGATGAAGGCCCCTGCCATAGTACAAGAAAAGTTGCCAAAATTCTCCAGGATGACAACATAGATGTCCTGGAATGGCCAGGGAACCCACCAGCCCTCAATCCAACTGAGAATGTATGGTCAGTGATGAAAAGGAAGCTAGCAACAAAGGACAGTACAAGTGTGACAAAAATAAATTCAAAGATGATGTATGCTGTAAGGAGATGTTAAATGAATACTTCAAAAATTCTGCCAAATCTAGGCCTAAGCATCTTGCTGATGTAATAAAAATGAAGGAAAATATGCTGAACTACTGAATAAAATCTGTTTAACCTACCGGTGTGTTTTTTTCAACCATTACTGTAATGAGACATCTTCAGGTAACTACTTTTTTGGCATCATCATTTTATTTGCTGTGACTGTACTTGCAAGGAGAGTTGACAAAAGTTACAGATGGGTAATCCTCTATGGCCACCCAACAAACCCTATATAACCCATGTGTTGTTATCCAAGTTATTTTGCTATTATAGTACATATAATGCTGCTGGAAGTGTGTAATGGGTATAGTAAAGGTGGATATATTCTGGGGGAGATAATAAAGTTCCACAAGAGTTAATGTCTGTTGTCACTTCACATAAATCTATGGAACCCATCTTATAACCTTCTTTCCACCTGAAAATCATAATTCACACTATCCTCATTTCACATAAATGTATGGAACCCATCTTATAACCTTATTTCCACCTGAAAATCATAATTCAAACTATTCTCATTTAACCCCTCCGGGTAATGACGGTTGTCTGTAATTATGCCTAAATACTCAACAAAGGCTACACCTCCAGTGAGGGACAGAAAGAGTACATATGGGAGAGGGGGGAGGAAATCAAAAGAGACAGTGCGAGACAAGGAGAATAGTGTTGTTATTGTTCTTACTTAACCCTGGGGTGCCTGGTTGAATAGGCCCAATGACCACAGGTATGCAATTGTACCTAAGGGGTCATCCCATTGGGTCCCTACACCATTTATGTTTTGCCTGCATCTTAAGTGTGTCTTGTGTTGTACAGAACTCCATTATATGTGCTTGGTAGGTATGCCTATTCTACAAGTGGAGCACATGTTATCTGTGCCTTCATCCAGTCCAAATCTGAGTTGGTAACTAAGTAGGGCTGGTTGATGTCTAGATCTAAACCTAGCTTAGTTAACTCAATCAGTTCTATTTAAGAATATCTATGATGGGTGGATGTTGGGTAGAGGGGCTTGTAAAAATGTACAGTATAGTATTCTGATCAAGATATGGTACTGCCCAGTGTGTGTGAAATGTTTATGTAGGTATTTCTTCACAGCTAAGGTCTGGAGGTGAGATACTGTTGAACAGAATCTGATAAAGTTTGTGTGGTGATTATTTTATGTGCCTACTTCTGCTGAGTGGCTCTGTCAAATAATGACAAGGGTGTTGTGTGTTAGCATTATCTGCCATGTAAAACTGTGTGCCTCTCATGTCGTTTTATTCTCTAAAAGAGAGAACTGTGGTTTCAAAAGTGTAAGTCAACTGTAGGAGTGGTCATAGGACTGCCAGCGATGATTTACAAAGATTGTCCTGCATGGTCTCTGCAGTGTTTAGTGAGTGTTAGATAGGATGGAGGCCCACACCAGGGAGGCATAGAGCATCACTGACCTGATATAATGGGGACCCACACCAGGGAGACATAGAACATCAGTGACCTGATGTATTGTCTATGAAGCAGGCTCCCGAGGAGGATGGGAAGGCTGGTGATAGGGAGAGCTGAAGCTCCCACTTCACTAGCCCTTAGGACTAGCTCTTGGTCATCTCTCTCTGCTGACCTTTATTAGAGTGTCAATACAGTACCACAGGGAGTGGGCCAGCAAATCTCTCCAAACACATTTCTGTGTATTGTACACTGCGCTAGATGTACAGGTGGGTCCCATTACATAAGCATCCACTTCACAACAAAACGATGATATGAGAATCATCAAGTTATACCCAAATTTGGAAATGCGAGCATGAAAATCCGATGTTGCAAGAAAATGATATGACACAAGTGGGAAATTTGAGAAGTCCACCAATTCCCACCACAAACTCGGCAGGGCCATGACACTGATGAGTATGGGAGGAGTCTGCGAACCCTGACCCTGCACCCCCCCATCTGCCTTCTCCTTCCACTCCCCACCTTGCTCTCTCTCTCTCTCTTTTACACCCTAGTTGCGGAGGTTTTCCCGACATCTCTGACAAGCTGTGATGGGGGAAGGAGACCAATGACCACCCCAAAACATCACCACCTCCATTTTCTCTCTTGTTCTTCGGTGAGAGAAAATGCAGCCAGCTCCGATGGTGGTGGAAAGCCACCACCACCAGAGCTGGTGAGACTCAGGGGTGGCTCAATCAAACAGTGTTTGTACTACTTTAAACGTAAATTTACATACTTTTTTCATGTTATTTCCTCCTCCTACTTCCTTCCATAACCAGAATTATGCATTACCATAAGGCATACAGTAGTATATGTATGCCCTATTAAACGATGAAACTGATTAAGTAAAAACTCATCGCTAGGCGGGGTATCGTATCTCGGGATAGATTTAACAAGTAAAGTATATGAATGCATTTTAGAGCCTTGGGTTTCTCCACCAGCCAAGACCTAAACCCACCCAAATGAGTCCAAAAACAACTTTCTAGCTAAATAGTTTTAAAACAGCTAAACTAAGCCTAAAAGCACTTTATAATGCACTTAAACCCAAAAATAAAATCTGAAAATCAAAAATGTCTGAAAAAATCAAAACTTAGTAAACTGTACTCCAAAATGACAATGTTCACTTCACCTGTGACTAAAACAGATAAATCTAAGTCTAAAAACAGTTTGTAGATCAACCTAAACACAATATTTAAGTCTAAAATATCATCAAAATTGAAAAAAAAGAAAAAAAAACATTGTTATGCCGGGGCTTGGCCATCGTTCAGCAGGAGAGGGTGGTATTCTTACCCACATTGCTATGCCAGGGTATTGCATCTAGGGGTATCGTATCTCAGGATTTGCCTGTATTATTGGTGTGTATGTATATATATACAGTAGGCGCGGAAAGTATTGACTTTTTTTGCCGACATCATTCTTTTTCGCGTTAAGTGAAGTAGGGTCAATACTACCCTCCCCTGTGATGTGAAATGAGCTGATGCTTTTTCAATGGGAGCTGGCAACCCTGCTTGATAGGTCTGGGACCACAGGAGCAGGCTCAGTAATGTTTGGGCAGCCACAGGAGGAGGACTGTCTCTGTGTGTGATGCACCACGAGGGCATGTTTTGACTCAAATAACACAGTTATTTGGTTACCTACCACATTCTCATCATGCCTAAAGTAACCACAAGCAAGGACAAATGTGTGGAAGTGATTACTTTATACAAAGCTGGCCACAAACTCCCATTTATTGCAAATCAGATGGTGTTAGACTGAGGACAGTGCAGAGACTGATGAAGTGGTTCAAGGACAGTGGGGAGACCATTCCTCCCACTCCACTTCCCAAGCCTGGGAGACCTCGTAAGGCAACCTTCAGGACCCGTCAGCTGATCTCAAGGCAAGTTAGCAAGGATCCAAAGCTAACAGCACGGGATTTAAAAGAACCCACAGTTGCTGGCAGATGTGTCTGTCAGAAGTGTGCAGCAGCTGTTGCATGACGATCTGGGCTACAGGAGTTTTTGTGCTCGTAAAAAACCACTGCTAACTGCACTTCAGAAGAAAAAGAGAGTAAATTTTTGTAAGAAATATCTTGCCTGGAGTGAGGAGCAATGGAAAACTGTGCTTTGGAGTGATGAGTCAACATTTACTGTCACTGGTACCCCTTCATCACGAGTGTACCGCAAACCAGGCAGTGACCCCCTGGATCCTAAGTACACTTCCAAGTTTGTTAAATACCCAGCCTCACTCATGGCTTGGGGCTGCTTTACATATTATGGTGTTGGTAGGTTGGTAATTCTACCTGCAAATGAAAAAGTGAACCAGAACAATTATTTGGAGCTCTTATGTGATGTTTTAAGTCACTCTTTTGATAAAACCAAGGCAAGAGTATTTATGCAAGATTCTGCCCCTGCACATGTTGCAAAGTCAGTGAAACAGTGGCTAACAGACTGTGAGGTTCCCTTTATTCGAGACTGGCCCAGAAATAGCCCAGATATCAATCCCATTGAGAATTTATGGGAGCAAATGAAGCGGCAGCTGCGTAGTATGGACACATCATCTTTGCCTAAACATGAGGCTGCAGCTATGGAGCAGTTTTAGTCTGTCTGTTCTGCAAAACTACGCCACCAGTCTCCCCAGACGCCTTAAGAAGATAATAAAGGAGAAGAGGAATGCCAGTAAATACTAAATTCAATGGTGAGTGTTAATTTATTTGTTTCTCCTTGCTAACCACAAGAATGTTTTCTTTTTTTAAGATGGCATCAACACTTTCCGTGCCTAATGTATATACTATATATATTTTTCATGTGTTCGACTCTGGGCATAGGCTTCACAGCCTGTTCCCAAGGCCCAGTAGTCCTCCTACATATCATACACCTCTACATGTCACCACTTTGGCACTAACACCCACCATCCACATTGACTGCAGGACTGGTGTATTGGTATTAGCGGGGGTATTCTTATGACATGTTGGCAGGTCTTCTAGTAGGTTGGTAAAGTCTGATTTACATGAAACTCAAATCCTTAAACTGTTCCCTGCTCCAGAGGGGATTTGAACCTGGGTCCGGTAGGACGGCAGGCCACCTCTCTACCGATTGAGATATGGTGTTTATAATCTTAATTTATCTATCCATCTATTGCCAGATGCCATAATCCCGTAAGGGGTGGCCATTTGACTCTGAGTTATTTATTTTACGAGGAGAGGCACTAACTCTCCACCAACCCACTTATTGACATGTAGGGAGCACGTATGGTTTGGTTATATGGTTACCACCCAGCGTTGTGAATGGTTTCTTGGCTTACAGGAAACCATTTGGCTTGTCACTCAATGTAAAGCCACCTGTAATGGAAAGAAAAGCAATAAGAAGTGACAGGAAATGTGGAAGAAATAGGAAGAGAGGAGGGCAGGCACAGAAAAAGATACTGTAATCTTAATTCTTCTGTAAAATTACCTGGACCTGGGTTGGTGAGGTCATTTAGCTTATTTTTCCCATACGTTATGTACAATACATGTGGTCCCCTACTTATGAACAGGTTACGTTTCAAGAAACTTGTTGTAAGTTGAATTTTTCGTAAGTTGAAAATGCATTTAATACACCTAACCAACTGAACATCACAGCCTAGCCAATCTATCTATCTACAGCCCAACGCCCTAAACCCGCAAAGGGTGGCCGCAGACAAAATGCCTCCAAGTCGCTCTGTCACCCACCATTTGCCTACCCTCCCCCCAGCTCACTACCCCCTCCCTCATTTACCTCTCAACTCCATCCCTCCACCTCATTCTCGGCTTTCCCCTCCCTCCACCCCACCTGCATTCTCCATTCTCTCCACATGTCCAAACCACCTCAGTGTATTTTTCCTAATCTTCTCAACCACATCCACATCCACCCAACAACATTCCTTCACGTCTTCATTCGTCAACCTGTCCCTCCATGTCACTCCACATGCTCCTCTCAAGTACCTCATTTCCACTGCTGTCACTCTTGACTTGTTACCCTCTAGCAAGGTCCATGCCTCACTTCCATACATCAGGGTAGGGATTACGATACTATCATGCAGTGACTTCTTGACTTCCATATTCTCCTCCCTATTTCTCATCACCTCTTTCAATGAACCAACAACGTTCCTTCCCTGCTGTACCCTTTCAAGTATTTCATCCTCAAACCTTCCATCCTTACTCATCACACTGCCCAAGTACTTTAAATGTGCTTAGAACACTTACATTAGCCTACAGTTGGACAAAATCATTAATACAAACTCTATTTTATAATGAAGCACTGAATATCTCATGTTGTTTGTTGAATACTATACTGAGATCATTGACCGTGAAAGTCCAGGATCATGTGCGATGCCCAGTACAGGCTGGTTCAAAACTACCCACCAGGACTATTCTCTGTCATGAAAAAAACAGGACAAGTCACAGTCAGACAATTCCCCATAAAAACATGGACGATTCCAGTCAGTGTTTCGTTTAGTTTCGTTTTTGAAGACTCCAACATGCTTGCATGCGTCGGCCTTGGTCACCTAATGGCGGCTCTCCACGCTGCTCGATCCCTGGCAGCCTCCTTGTTCAGTCCCTTAACCCTTAAGGCACACTTAATGACCTCGTCCCATGTCTTTCTCAGTCTACCCCTCCCCCAATATTAACACCTCTCACCCTCTGTACCCAATTATCATCCCCCATCCTCTCCACATGTCCAAACCACCTCAGCCTACATCTCCTCATCACAACACCAATACACTCCAGTTCCATCCTACCTCTCAACTCTTCCATCGTAAACCCAGCCCCCCCCAGGCCTTGCACGCAGGGACGCACTGCACATCCACCTAATCATTGTCATTTCTGTACGTTTAAACCTGCGAATATCCTCTTCCTTTACTGCCCAGGTCTCACTACCATACAGCATCACACTCCTAACACATGCTCCATTTTTTCTTTCTACAGTGTATAAAAAACATTTATATACACGTAACATGTGTAGGTTATTCATATAATTTTAATGTATATCAATTGTTCACTTAAGATATTAGTCTTATCTATCTATATACCTAGGCTGCTTCCCCCAGGAAAAGGGAGGTAGCCGAGACAGGTCAACACACTACCAATTTAATCATCCAATCAAACACATTCATTCGCATCTTAGCGCCAAAGGGAAGAAGGGACAGATCCTCACCACACCACACTGCACGAGGGTCAACTACGCAGTGCAGTCAGTGACATCCGCAGCAGGGCTCAACAGCAAAGCTGGCTTATCCCTGCTGCATCATAATGGACCCATCCCCTTACCCGCACCTGACCTGATCAGCTGATCAGACAAAATGCGGGAGAATATCCCCACAGGGCTGCGTCATCATTTATTCATTCACAATTTCTCTCCATTCATTTCTATCACGCACAGCCACTCTTCCTTGCTCAACAGACAACCCTCTTGCATCCAACGCTCTCTTCACACTGTCCATCCAACCTATTCATGGTCTTCCTCTCAGCCTTACACATCTCACATCAGATCTAGTTAAATTTCTCACCAATCACTCATTATCCATTCTCTCCATATGCCCAAACCATCACAACACCCTCTGCTCAGCTCGATCAGCCATCCCCCGAACAATTCCAGTTCTACTTCACACTTCGTAATTTCTTACTCGATCCATACGTGTCACTCCACACATACTTCTCAGACACCTCATCTCCAAACTTTTCCTCTCTGCTACATCCATATTCCATGTTTCAGCCCTATATGATGCAGTCGGTACCACAATACCCTCATACAGCCTTCTCTTTACAGCCATTCTAAGTGAACAACATCTAAACACTTTTCTCATTCCTCCCAGCACCTTTCCAACTTCATTCATTCTAAACATCACTTCTGCATCTATTCTTCCATCCAGAGCAACAGGTGACCCTAAATACTTAAAACACTCTACCACCTCAAGCAACTCACCATTCAAAACTATATTCATCCTCCTACCATCTACCAACCTCATACACTTCATCACTTTACTCTTATTCTCATTTATTTTCAGTTTCCTCCTTTCACACACCCTTCCAAACTCCTCTGCCAACTGTCTCAATCTTTCCTCTGAATCAGCCATCAGTGCAGTATCATCCACAAACAGCAGCTGCTTCAGATTCCACTCTCTACCATCAACATTCACCAGACTCAGTCCTCCACCTAACACTCTTGCATTCACCTCCCTTACAACACCATCCATATAAATATTAAACAACCAAGGCGACATCACACATCTCTTCCACAGCCCCACTCTCACGGGAAACCAATCGCTCACAAAATTTTCCACTCTTACACACGCTCTACTATTTACATATAAATTTTTCACTCCATTTAGTAACCTGCCAACAAGTCCATACAATCTTAAAACATTCAAAAATGCCTCCCTATCAATTATATCATATGCTTTCTCTAAATCCATGAACGCCCAAAACAAATCCTTACCTTTCGCTAAATACTTTTCACACACCTGTCTCACAGCAAACACCTGATCCACACACCCCCCTCCCTCTCCTAAAGCCACACTGCTCATCACCAATCACTCCCTCTGTACCTTCTCTAACCCTTTTAATTAACATTCTACCAAATACCTTACCTACAACACTCAAGAGACATATAACTCTAAAGCTAGTACATTCATACTTATCACCCTTACCTTTATAAAATCGGACCACACAAGCACTTGCCCAGTCAACTGGCACCATACCTTGCACAAAGCACACATTCAACAATCTTACTAACCAGTCAACAATAGTTGCTCCACCACCTTTCAGGTATTCCACAGCACACCCATCCATACCTGCAGCTTTCCCTGTTTTCATCTGCTTTACTGCCTCTTGCACTTCCTCCATCATGATCAAAGATTCATTCCATTCTCCCAACACATCTATTCCTTGCACCCTTCCATCTGCCACAATCTCAGCCTTCCTTTCCTCCTCTCGTCTTATTTCGTTTCGTTTTTCAAGGCTCCAACATGTTTGCATGCATCGGCCTTGGTCACCTAATGGCAGCTCTCCACGCTGCTCGATCCCTGGTAGCCTCCCTGTTCAGTCCCTTAACCCTTAAGTCACAGTTAATGGCCTCGTCCCATGTCTTCCTCAGTCTACCCCTCCCAACCCCTCCCTCAATATTAACACCTCTCACCCTCTGTACCCAATTATCATCTCCCATCCTCTCCACATGTCCAAACCACCTCAGCCTACCTCTCCTCATCACAACACCAATACACTCCAGTCCCATCCTACCTCTCAACTCTTCCATCGTAAACCCAGCCCCCCCAGGCCTTGCACGCAGGGACGCACTGCACATCCACCTAATCATTGTCATTTCTGTATGTTTAAACCTGCGAATATCCTCTTCCTTTACTGCCCAGGTCTCACTACCATACAGCATCACACTCCTAACACATGCTGCATACAAAGACCCCTTAGCATGTAAGGAGAGTCCTCTTAATGTCAGGAGAGGCAACAGCTCTCTGAATTCTTCCAACCACTTCTCACCCTAGGAACCGAGCTAACAGCAGCCCCACCTCCAGCACATAACATGTCTCCCAAATAACAAAACTAATCCACACACTCAAGAGACTCACCTGCAAGTTCAACTCTCTCACGCCTAATAATCTCCACCTGCACTCCCCAACACGCTGCACACGTGAAATCAGCATCATCTCGCAGTCTACCTCTAATACCACTACATCTCTTGTGCACCCATTTATCACAAACACTACACAAGATGGAATTACTTCCCACATCCTTGTGGAAAACTGCACATGGATATTCTCCCTCTCCTCTGATTGTACCACCACCAACCCTAGATATCATCACTTTTGTTTTATCTGCATTTACCCTTAAGCCCTTGTACCCCATACCATCTCTCCACTTCCTAAATCTTTCCTCCGCCTCCTTTTCATTCTCTGCAATCAACATCAAATCATCAGCATACAACATCTCCCATGGGAGTCCATCTCTGAAGTAACATAAGAGGGCTTCAAGCACCATGATAAACAACAAGGGACTAAAAACTGACCCCGATGCACACCAACATTCACGGAAAACTCATCACTCAAAACTCCATTCACTCTTACCTGGGTGCGAGCACCCACGTACATGGCCATAACCACCCTAACCAGCCACTCTTCCAACCCTAGCTATCTCATTGCCCACTTCACCACCTCTCTAGGGACTCTGTCAAAGGCCTTTTAAAAATCAAGAAAAACAAAATACAATTCCCTTTTCTTTCCAATATATTTTTCCTGAAGCTGTCGAACAATGAATATGGCATCAGTGGTCCCCCTGCCTGGCATAAACCCAAACTGCATCTCATCGATATTCACTCTTTCTCTAATCATACCTTCTAGAACTCTCTCCATTACTTTCATTATCTGATCTAAGAGCTTTATACCTCTGTAGTTTCCCCTTTCCAGGGCATCACCCTTCCCTTTGTACACATTTACAATTACACTCTTCAGCCAATCATCTGAGACAACACACTCATATATAATCATATTTATCAGGTCAGTGACTAACCTCACCCCAGTATCTCCTGAGGCCTTCAACATTTCGGCAGTCAACCCAGACACACCTGCCGCCTTCCCCACCCGCATCCTGCCTATTGCCTCACTCACAGTAGCAGCGTCAATCAAAGACCATGGGCCAAACACTGGATCAGCTGGCTCCGAACCTTCTCTATCCCAGTCAAACTCCTCATTCAACAACCGGCTATAATGGTCTCTCCATGCATCTTTAATATCCTCACTGTTCACCACTACCCTTCCATCATCATTCTTCACACACTGCTCACCTACAATGTCCCGATTATCCCTCTTCACCTGATTTGCCACCCTAAAAATCATATTTTTCCTTTCTCCATGATTCAGATTATCAAGTAAAAGTCTCTGTGACTCAGACATCGCCCTGTATACCTCTCTTCTAGCCCTGCGCTTGGCAGCCAAGTACTCCTCCCTGTTACCACCCTTCTTCCATTCCCGGAAAAGCCTTCTTTTCTCCTTAACTGCAGCTTCTACACCCTCATCCCACCACCAAGTTACTTTGTCTTGGTGGGCCTCTTGTCCAACCGCATATTGCTTCGGTAACTCTCAAGAGGTTGTTCTTAAGGGCTCTATACTGTTCATTAACGCCTCTATCTACGGCTTCCTGTTCAGCCACCACTCTCCTCATCTCACTATAAAAGGCATCCCTTACTGACTGGTTTCCCAGCTTCCATATTTTCCTCCTAGGTACATATGTCCTCCTTCTCATAACTCGTTCCTTAAGCACCATGTCACATATCAACAGTTTGTGCTGCTGCACAATCCTCGCTTCCTATAACTTTAACATCCCTCACTAATCTCCTATCAACCCTCCTGACCAGAAAATAATCTATCTGACTACTATTTCCCCCGGACTCGTACGTAATTGACTGGCTCATTCTTTTACCTAAAATGTATCAAGCATGTTGGGGCCTTCAAAAACGAAAACGAAAACGTATGTTGCACACAATCATGTCCATAGCCTCCCCAAACTCGAGTATTCTTTCCCCTTCCACATTCCTCACACCATATGCACATCCTCCATGGACTCCTTCATAACCTTGAGCTACTTCACCCACATGACCATTTAAATCCCCTCCCAGAACCACTACCTCATCATCACCCATACCACTTACTACACATATTAAATCATCCCAAAATCTATCCCTCTCTGCGTCATGCAATCCTACATGTGGAGCATATGCCAATATAACTGAAATCATTTTCCACCTGATCAAAATTTTTACTACTAATATCCTACCACTTACTCTCATAACATTAATGACATATTCCACCCATTTCTCTGCAACCAACACACCCACACCCCCATATCCGTCAGTTCCCTCCTGCCAAAACAACTTATAGTAGCAATCCTTCCCAACAATCTTTCTGGCTGATCCACCCCTGTACCGGACTTCCTGCAAACATGCCACATCCACCCACCTCCTACCGAATGCCTCAACGACTTCCACTGGTCTTCCTCTCAAACTTCCCACATTCCACGAACACACCCTAAACCC
Organism: Birgus latro; assembly: GCA_018397915.1. NCBI lineage: Eukaryota > Metazoa > Arthropoda > Malacostraca > Decapoda > Coenobitidae > Birgus > Birgus latro. The sequence goes on from JAGKTI010006346.1 coordinate 28,811, forward strand.
CCTGGGTGATTTGCTGCCCTCAGGCTTGCTTCGATGCTTGTATTTGTAGTTCATAGTCAGTAAGATAAAGGGGAGCAAACATTCCAAAGGCCTGACCCATTGCACAGTCCCAGGTCCAGGCAGTGGATCTGGGTCCCCTAGCCCACCAGCTTACCAGTGGCTGTGGTAGTGGCCTCAGGGTACCCTGCCAGGACAGCTGAAGAGACACCCTCCAAGTGCGGCTTGGCACTGCAACTGCCCCGCCATTATACACCCACTGATAGGGCAGCCTCCTGGGGCGCTACTCCCAGGTTCAGGCCCCTCTCTGTTGAGCGGAAGCGGCAGCCTGGGAACTGCAATGCCCTGTACCCTCTAGGACAGGTTCGAGCCTCCCTCTACATTTAAGAATCTTTCAAAATACTCCACCTATCTCTTTCTTACTGCATCCATCTCAATTAACATCCTTCCATCCTCTGCTTTTACTCGCTCTTCCTTCCCAGACTCTCCCGTTCCGACCCTTTTCACCTCCTTCCAAAACATTTTCTTATTCTCCTGAAAATTCTCAATCAACCGCCTACCCCACCTCTCATCTGCTGCCACTTTAGCATCACGCACAGCCCTTCTCGCCCTATTCCACTTTTCCTTATACCTCTCATATGACACCTTATCCTTCCTCTGCAACCACACTTCATATGCACATCTCTTCTCAGCCATAGCCATACTTACTTCCTCGCACCACCATTCACTTCCCTTTCTTACACCACCACCCACTCATCTCACACCACACACCTCTTCCACACGCCCCACCACAGAACTCTTAAACAACTGCCATTTCTCCTCCACACTCTCCTGATCTTTCACTGCGTGCCACTGATCTCTCAATTTCTCCTGGTACTCTACCATTTCCCTCTTTTATCCAACTCACTCACTTTCAAAACCTCCCAGACACACCTAATTATCTTAGCTCTCACCCATCTCTTACCTACTTTCAACTTTCCCTCCACCAGGTAGTGGTCAGACGTACCTCCACCCTCCTCTCTCAAAACTCTCCCATCCAACAATCATCCTATTACATTCCTGGACACATAGTCCATCAATGCTCTGTCAACAACCCTTCCACCCTCTTGTCTCACCTATGTATACAGAAATCTCTCTACTATCCGGACGTCCACTATCCGGATACATCACTATTCGGACATTGTGGGCTGATGGCCGGGGGGGGAAAAAATCTGATTTTTTCCGACCGCGTCAGTTTGAATTTCCCGCGCGTGCCGACTAGCTCCCTTCCCGCTCAATCTCCCTCCTACTAGTTCTGTCTCAACTCCCGTGAACAGTGGATGGCTGTCCGATTATTTACGGTATTTTCATTCTTGTTTAAATAATCAAAAGTCACAGTGCTGAGGATTAAGTGTAGTTAAACACTGGATTACTGGACATGCTTCAAGAGCAATTATGACCACTGTAAAAACCTTAGAGATGGGGGTAAACAACAATCATGGACTGTAAGTAAACACTGTCAACTGCTAAATATTTTCCATAATCACTTCTAAATCCTCATTCTCTGGTTACATTTTATTTACTTCATGCTTTGTGTCCCATACTTGAGTACATAGGCTGTGAAAGAGGTGATTTTCTAAGAGATTACCATGTCTCATACATACGTTCACTATCTAGACAACTGGTGGACATTTTTGCCCTACACACATTTAAATCATAATTTTACTGGTTACATTTTATTTACTTCATGCTTTGTGTCCCATATTTGAGTGCATAGGCTGTGAAAAGGTGATTTTCTCAGTAATAATCATGTCTGCCTTACTCACATCAAAATCATCATTTCTGGGTTAAAATTCGATTAATTCATGCTTTGTGCCAATTATTTATGTGAATGGGGTCTTAATTCAGTGCTATGCATGTCCAGGAGGGGGGCAGGTAGGTGGTTTTCTGATTTAGGTTAGGTTAGGTTAGGGTCAAGAAAGACCAGTGCTGTTGGTGAACAGTGAACACCTTGGCCATACCTACTCTTTTTCTGGTAACAATTTATTTATTTGATGCTTTGTAACCCATATTTTAGTGCATAAGATATGAGAAATGATGATTTTCATAGTGATAGCCACGTCCGATACTTACTTACACTAAGCTGCCAACTCGTCAACACCCCTGCCTTAATCATCTCAAATTCATCATTTTTGGGTTAAAATTTGATTAATTCAAGCTTTGTGCCAATTATTTATGTGAATGGGGTCTTAAGTGCTATGCATGTAAAGGAGGGAGGTAGGTAGGTGGTTTTCTAATTTAGGCTAGGTTAGGTTAGGGTCAAGAATGACCAGTGCTGTTGGTGAACAGTGAACACCTTTGCCATACCTAACTCTTTTTCTGGTAACAATTTATTTATTTGATGCTTTGTATCCCATATTTTAGTGCATAAGATATGAGAAATGATGATTTTCATAGTGACAGCCACGTCCGACACTTACTTACACTAAGCTGCCAACACCTCAAATTCATCATTTTTGGATTAAAATTTGATTAATTCATGCTTTGTGCCAATTATTTATGTGAATGGGGTCTTAAGTGCTATGCATGTCCAGGAGAGAGGTAGGTAGGTGGTTTTCTGATTTAGGTTAGGTTAGGTTAGTGTCAAGAATGACTGGTGCTGTTGGTGAACAGTGAACACCTTTGCCATACGTAACTCTTTTTCTGGTAACAATTTATTTATTTGATGCTTTGTATCCCATATTTTAGTGCATAAGATATGAGAAATGATGATTTTCAAAGTGATAGCCACGTCCAATACTTACATACACTAACCTGCCAACTCGTGAACACCCCTGCCTTACTCACCTCAAATTCATCATTTTTGGGTTAAAATTTGATTAATTCATACTCTGTGCCAATTATTTATGTGAAAGGGGTCTTAATTAAGTGCTATGCATGTCTGGGAGGGAGGTAGGTAGGTGGTTTTCTGTTTTAGGTTAGGTTAGGTTAGGGTCAAGAATGACTGGTGCTGTTGGTGAACAGTGAACACCTTTGCCATACCTAACTCTTTTTCTGGTAAAAATTTATTTATTTGATGCTTTGTATCCCATATTTTAGTGCATAAGATGTGAAAAATGATGATTTTCATAGTGATTGCCAAGTCCGATACTTATTTACACTAAGCTGCCAACTCATGAACATCTATGCCTTACGTACCTCAAAATCATCATTTCTGGGTTAAAATTCAATGAATTCATGCTTTTTGCCCATTATTTAATGCATATGGTGTGAGAAAGGGTGATTTTCATAGTGATTTCCATGTCTGATACTTACTTACACTTGCTGGCAATTTGTGAGCACCTATGCCTTACTCACCTCTAAATCATCATTTTTTGGTTAAAATTCAGTTAATTCATGCTTTGTGTGCGTTATTTATGTGAAAGGGGACTTAAATAAGTGTTATGCATGTCCGGTAGGGAGGTAGGTAGGTGGTTTTCTGATTTAGGTTAGGTTAGGTTAGGGTCATGAATGACCAGTGCTGGAGCTTCAGGGCCACTATCCGGACATGCCTTTGGCTCTATTACGTCGGATAGTGGAGGGATTACTACTTATAAATATCTTTCTTCTCAAACAAGGTTTTCCCAATCACCATCTCTCGCTCAACGCACACACCTATCATTTGTTCCCCATTTTCATTTCTTCCAGGCACACCATGCATACCAACTACACCTTCAATTGCTACATTTCCCACTCTAGCATTCAGATCCCCCATCATTACCACATTCACATTCGCTCCAAAGCTCTGTAAACACTCATCAAAATCATTCCAGAAAGAATCCTTCTCTTCTTCATCCCTTTCACTACCAGGCCCATATGCAGTCACAAATACCCACAACTCACGTACAAATTTCGCTTTCACCCACATCAGTCTCGATGACACCTCCTTCCATTCAATCACACACAGCTGTACTTCTGGGCTCACTAACAAGGCCACACCTTCTCTTGCCCTTCCTCTGTCAACACCTGACAATCTTCCATTCACACTTCCAAATGTAGACTCACCTTTCCCTTTCATCTTTGTTTCACTCAAAGCTAACACATCCAACTTTCTTCTCACAAACATTCTCCCAATCTCCTCCCTTTTAGCATCAATCATACTACATCCACGCACATTCATAGACCCAACCTTCAGGGTACAGGGATAACTCGATCCCCTATCCCTTTCTCTGTCCTGTCTCTTTTCAGGAACTAAAAAACAGAGGAGGGGGGTCCCTAGTCCACTCACCCCGCCCCTTTTAGTCACCTTTTACGACACGCAGGGAATACGGTGGCGGAATTCTTCCTAACACAATCTGGCCGCAGAGCAGTAGTACCACCCCATAGTGCGGCCTGATTCGCATTTCAGTATTATATTATTTCCATTAGTACTGGCTGGGTTTTTTTATTTTTTTCAAAGCAAGGAAGAAGGAACCAAAGGCCATGGGCCCGCAAACTGTTCCTTCCAAGAATAAACAAAAACAATACAAAAGAGAGCCAAATTCAAGATCCATTCATTTCGAGATGCCTGGACACACTGTGTTTGAAAGACTGGAGATCATAGGAAGCTGGAAATACAGACAAAGGAAGACAGTCCCAGAGTTGACCAATTGCATAAATGAAGGGCTGGAAATAACGGTTAACTCTTGCATTAAAGAGTTGGACAGAAAAGGGATGAGAGGTTGTTGCTAGACGGGTGCTACGTGCACGTCTCAGAGGTGGAGGGATGCAAGCAGACAGTTCGGAGGAACAGTGGCCATTGATGCAGCGATAGAAAAGAGATAAAAATGCAACAATGTGGCGAAGAAACAGAGGTTGAAGGAAGCTAGTAAGAGGAGGAGAGTTAATGAGACGAAAAGCCTTTGACTCCACCCTATTGAGAAGAGCTGTAAGTAGGGAGCTTCCCCACACATGAGAGTTGTGCTTTAAACAGGGGCGAATAAAACCTGTGTGTAAGGTCAATAACTGTGCAGGGGTAAAGAATGTTCAGAGTCGGCTTACCACACCTAATCTCTTGGAAGCAGATTTCAGAAGAGATGTACTATGTTCTTTCCAAGATAAATCCCAAGTGAATGAAACCCCAAGCATGTTCAAGGATGATGCAGGAATGAGCTGGACATTATTAAACATCAGTGGGTACTCATATGGAAGATTCTGTTGGGTTGATAGGTGTACGAATCGAGTCTTTGATGCATTAAAAACAACAAGATTATTTTTACCCCAGTCAGAGATACGAGCCAAGTCAGACATTAGGTGTGCCATAGCCTCGTCCCTTGATTGTTTAAGTAACTGCTGAGATGGACATTGCGGGAATCGAATGGAAAGGCGAAGGGTGGAATCATCAGTGTACGAGTGGATAGGGTTAGATGTACAGCTTAGAAGGTCACTGATGAATAAAAGGAAGAGAGTTGGTGATAGGAGAGAACCCTGAAAACACCACTGGTGATAGATCTAGGAGAAGAATGATGCCACATATTACATTTATCATAAAAACAATAAACCATCATCACTTTTACAACTCATAACCCAAAAACTAGTATATAGACAGAAGCCTGAGACCACTGTTGACAGATCTAAGAGAAGAACGATGCCACATATTACACTTACCACAATAAACCTATCTATCTATCTATTGCCAGACGCCACAATCCCGCAAGGGGCGGCCATTTGACTTTGAGTTATTTGTTTTACAGGGAGGGGCACTAACACTCCACCAACCCACTTGTTGACACGTAGGGAGCACGTATGGTTTGGTTATATGGTTACCACCCAGCATTGTAAATGGTTTCTTGGCTTACAGGAAACCATTTGGCTTGTCACTCAATGTAAAGCCACCTGTAAAAGAAAGAAAAGCAATAAGAAGTGACAGGAAAGATAGGAAAAATAGGAAGAGAGGAGGGCAGGCACAGAAAAAGAATGATAAAGGCTAAGGAAGAAGTAGGCAGCACTACATCAAGTGAGTGGATGATGGTTGCCACCACCTACCATCATCACTTTTAAAACTCATAACCCAAAAACTAGTATGCTTGCTAAGTAAACTGATTGGCCTATGTATCCAAACGACAGGGAATCTTCCTGATCAGGAACTGTCCTGGAACCTACAGGCTTACCATTCTCATGCTGGGCAACTGAGTTTCATTTCAAGAATAATTACCTTCCTCCTCTCACCAGCAGCAGGAGAGACAGATGAGCATTTCATAGAAATGATGGAAGCACAAAACAAAACACAGATGCAGGGAGGTATCCAAATAAAAATGCTGGCAACACAGAACACTATAGAGCATCGAAGCATTGACTGTTTACACTAATGACCACCCAGGCGGACTAAGACTTGTCTCACTGCTGTTGCATCGTACCGCATATCACTAACCCGGGAAAAGATCAAAATTCAAATTCTGAAGTACTGTACAGTTCCTACATTCGAGGAGCCGAAAATTCATAAGCTGACCGTACGTGAAATGGGGACCACCTGTACTCTGTTATACGAGTTTTTGCTAACCGAGCACTCATCCATTAGCATATCCTACTCATATAACGAGACCTGCCTATACAGTTGACCCTCACTGTAACACACCCTGGTATTGAAGATATTGGATTTAATAGACGCCATGAAGCCCACCGAACGTAATAAGGGCTAACCGATGCAGCAAGTGCCTGACTGTCTGGATTCCATGAGATTGTAATCATAGCAGAAAAAAGCCAGACAGGAAGTAGACAGATGAGATAGAGAAGTTTGAAGGCAAAATTTGACAGAGATTGGATCAGTCAAGCAATTTGTAGAAGAGGCTGGGGGAGGCCTATGTTCAGCAGCAGACTTCCAATGGCTTTGATGATGAAGTACTGTATCAACTGTAATGTACTGATAATTTTAATCTTTTACTCGTGGTTAATACTGTAGGAAAGTTTTTAGGATAGAGGTTTGAGATGGATACCTTAGGGTAGTGAAACATTATCTGGTTTGATGTTAAAGGGATAGCCGATCGGGTGTACACAGAATCTGATGATCTACAATATCCAGCATGGGGGTTGGCTGAATATGCCAGATAATTGAGCCATTTCTGTATATACAGGGTGATTCACGAGTTTCTCTAGAAACTCTGGGAAATGCAAGCTTATGCAATTCTAAGCATAAAATACTCTATAAGTATTGGTATTTAATGTAATGGTTTACAAGTGGTGAAATTTTCAAATCTGACACATGTTAATGGGAGGCACCCCATCATGTTGAAAAATGATACGTCGCCGTGTCTTCAGAGGCACATCATTAAGTAACAAGGGAAGTTCATCTCTGATAAAATTAACATAGACATCTCCTGTAAGCCTCCCTTCAAAGATATGAGGTCCAATCAGCTGGTTGTCAATCTTACCGCAACACACATTAACTGAAAATCGGTGTTGAAAGTTCTGTTCAGCTGTCTCCTTGGGATTTTCTTTTAACCATTAATGTGCATTACGAGTATTATGTGATCCACTGCAGGTAAATATGGCTTCATCAGTGTATAAAATGTACTTGCACAGCTGAGGATGATCTGCTAGCCAAGTACAGCAATAAAGTCGTTGAGCAGAATCCCCGGGTTGTAGGTGCTAACCTCGTTGTATGTGATATGCGTACAGACCTTCCCGCTTTAATGTCCTTCATACCTTCGCTTGTGGAACACCAAGTCGGGATGAAATTCTTCTTGTACTGATGCTAGGGCTGCGATGTACCATTCCTACTATGCGTCGTACTTCAACTTGCCTCTCCATGTAGACGTGGTAAAGAACTTTTGCATCTGGGTTCCTGTTTGGATATTTCCGTCTGTATTCTCTTGCTGATGCTTCAGTGTTGCCACTGCAGAACCCATAGATAAAAATCATATCTGCATAATCCACGTTTGCAAAAGTGAATGGAATTGTAGCGAAATGTGGTTGAAACCGTCCCTGCAATAAATAGGCCTACCACACTTGCCAGCACTTGGCGGGAAACTGTCAGTCTGCTCTGAGTATCACTGGTATTGCATCTTTGCCAGGTTTACTCCTTCAATAGTAGATTTATTTGTTACTTTAAAGTGACATACTTTTCTATGTAGAACTATTACTTACCTGACGACTAATGAAAGAATAGTTTCATTCAGAATGAGAAAAACGTGCAAAATTTAAAAGAGAATTGAGTAACCTGGCAACACAGCAAGACTGCCACCAGCCTGGCCGCCTCCTGTTCACAAGTCAGATTTGAAAATTTCACCACTTGTAAACCATTACATTAAATACCTATATTTATAGAGTATTTTATGCTTAGAATTGCATAAGCTTGCATTTCCCAGAGTTTCCGGAGAAACTCACGAATCACCCTGTATATTGTATATGTGTATATACTGTAAACTCTCAATAATTGGGTGTAATTCAGTCAAACCCCACACCAGTTAAAGCATAACAGCAGATATTGTATAGATCCCCTGCATCGGCTCAATGTTCGGCGTTGAGCTGGATATTGCGTTACTATCTGTCTCGATCCTCAATACTTAAAACTTTCCCTTGAGTAAAAGATGAAAAACATTAAATAGAATAAAGTAATGATATAGAGTAGTCCCTCATTTATCCAGATGTCTTCATTATCCGGACGCTTGACCTTTGCTCTATTAAACCATTATCAGAATTTACTTGCTATTATCCGGATGTAAAACTCCCCGAGAACTTTAGCCAGCCAGTCGGCATGTTCAAACATTTGGTATCGTGGCCGCTGGGCTCGAGCCATGAGCGGGAAGTAGTCCGTAACCCACAGTCAGAGCTAAAATGTCCCTCGGCCCCTGTACTGAATGGTCAAAGTCATGCACTCATCCGATCACTCGCAATGAACCGCCAGCACTCGAGTAATATGACTGTAACCCACAAGCGATGTCAAAACGTCTATACGCATCCCCACTGAATGTCCAGTGTTGCATGGCCACGACCACTGGGCTAAGTCTTTCCCAACCGCCACCACCATCGAACACAGACCAGAAACCACAAGTATGTGTTTAGTGACAGCAGCCATCCCTCTTTCTACCGAACATCAAAAGTACCCTGGTCACCACGAGTTGTGTTTCTGTATGGCATGGCCACTTGGCGTCTAACAAACCACAAGACACGAGTAAACGTTCAGTAAAAGCGCTCATCCACTTGTTGACAGAAGGGGGAGAATCCCGCCTGCAGCGTCACTTCTTCCCCCATTCCTGTCCCTCCTCCAAACCCTCCTGGCTCCCCCCTCACTCCTTCAGTCCCTACCCTCTTTTGTGGGAATAACACTAACTCATGAGTTCTCAAAGTTCTTTTTTTGCAATTTATTTGACTACTATTGGTCATATCAAAATTCCACAGAATCCATGAGTAAGCTCATGAAATTCTGCATCTAGACATATGCTTAACTCTTAGAAGGTACTGGCAAAATTTTGCACTAGAGTGGTGGGAACTTATATGAAGGTAAGTTTTACTCCTGAACACTTTATTCTCACTGCATATCTAATTTTACTTATCAATTTTATGTGTTTTTATTATCTTATCTTATAGTATAAACACCAGTGAAGATGATGGTAAACCAATATAATGAATTCCCGGTGGCATATTTAGCCATGGAATTTTTTTTGAGCCCCAGGAGCAATCACTTATCACAGATAACTGCCTTTCAAACCGGTCATTTTTTTTTTTTTGACCTGTTGCTTATGCATTGTTTTCTTGTTGTTTAGCATTAATATGGATAATCCTGTAAGTGTTTTGATGTCTCAATATGGCAGAATGACCGGAAAATGGTGGCAAATTAGGAGGAGTACTGTATGTACGAAAGAGTATAGGTCAGGTGTTTTCTGGTTTCTAATGTTTTTTTTTTTTAATGGTTTTCTTGGTGTTTAGTATTACTTTGGATATTCCTATGTGTGTTTTGATGTCTAAATATGTCAGATTGACCTGAAAACAGTGAAAAAATTAGAAGGGCTACGGTACATACAGTACTATATGGGTTGGGTGTGTATGGTTTTCATTTTATTTTTTAATGGTTTTCTTGGTTTTTAGCATTACTTTGGATACCCCTATGTGTGTTTTGATGTCTAAATATGGTAGATTGGCCTGAAAACGGTGCTAAAATTAGGTGGGGTACTGTACATACAGAGATGTATATAGGTAGGGAGTTTTTTGGTTTTCAGTGGTCTTTTTGCATGGTTTTCTAGGTGATGAAAATTATTTTGGATAATCCTATGTATGTTTTGATGTCAGAATATGGCAGAATGACCGAAAACACTGCCAAAATAGGGAGGGTTATTCTACATACAGTAGTATTCAGGTAGGGTGTTGTTTGGTATTCAGTGGTTTTTCTGCATGGTTTTCTTGGTGTTTAGCATTACTTTGGGTATTCCTTTGTGGTTTTGATGTCTAAATATGCCTGAATGACCAGATGACACTGCAAAATTAAGCATAAGTACTGTACAAATAAGTTAGGTTTAGGTTGGAGGTGGATATAGTTAGGGTCTGGGCGTGGTAGGAGAGTAGTGTTCATTATCCGGATGTTGCCACTACCTGGACATGCCTTTCACCCTATTATGTCTGGATAAATGTGGGATTACTGTATTTTTTGCTTAATTTTTGTGTTTAGGTTGATTTATAAGCTGGTTTTAGGCATAGATTAGTGCTTTTTAGTCAATGGTGGGGTGAACACTATCATTTTGGGGCACAGTTTACTAAGTTTGACTTTTTTCCCAAACATTTTTGAGGATTTTCAGATTTTATTTTTGAATTTAAGTGAGTTTTAAACTGCTTTTAGACTTAGTTTAGCTTGTTTTAAAGGTTTTAGTTTTTGGACTCATTTGGGTGGGTTTTGGACTTCACTGGGGGGGAGGGCCGTAGGCTCCCAAACACATCCCTATATTTTCATCTCACCAGTAACTGATACCCCAACCTAGCATTGGGTTTTCCCAAATGCATCTCCTCTTTATAACGAGGACACCCAGTACAGTAATATATCGTCGGCTGGCTAACATTTATTAGTAAATTGATACACCTTAACCCTTAAACAGCAGGGTTGTCGGAGGAGCGTTGTGCCCATCCCGCAGGGATATTCGCGCTCAGACTGACTTTTTAAAAATATTTGCCAAAAATTATTAGTCCTAGAATATTAAAATTACATATGCATATGGCACATACCTTCAGCTTTCTCCTGGGATGTTTTCTTAGCACTTGTTGACTACTGTAGGACTTGTGGAGACTTCTGAAGTTGGGTAACTAAGTCTTCACTTTACACTTCCCGACTTCCCATAATATGAATACCACTGCCAGATATTAACACTAGAAACACTATTCAATGATTTCCAAGTAGTTTGGAATCCATACTCCAAAAAAAAAACACTGTGAAAGCAATGTAAAATACAAGCGCGTACGAGCCTCCCACTTGCGCTAATTATTCTGTCATTTCTTACTCATATACACACTCACACTTTATTATTTATAGTACTTTCTTGCACTTATATCTACAGTCCTTTACCGCTCCCCACACGATGTTTAGTAGGGGTGGAGGTCACAGGGCCTTTTATAATGGGCGTAAAAGGGGCAGAAATGGAGGGGCGCGACTGCGACATGATTTCACAGTGAAGGACGAGAGCGAACTGAATGTGCAATACGTATCTCGGTAGCCAAGAGTTGAAAATGTCAGCTGCTAATGTATATGCTAAGAAATAAGTCGTAGGAAATCTAGACAATACGGTACATAATAAATTAGGTAGTTCCAGGTGAATATAAATATCACTCAGGCTTCTCCCTTCCTTTCTTATATACATTTATATTACGAGAGCAGCTCATACGGCATATTTCACGGGGAAAAAAAAGCAAGGGAAATTACCGAACGAGTGCAGGTTGTATATTGCCAAGTGATAATTAGCCAATTCCAGGTGTATGGCACTATCAATTACCTTATTTTTTTATATATATATATAAGTAATCCCTATATTATTCGGACGCCCATTGTTCGGATCCCTCACTATTCAGACATCGTGGGCTGTCCACCCCCCAAAATGCCCAAAAATCCGAAAAAATCCGAAAAAATCCAATTTTTGTGGACAGTGTCAGTTTGAATTTCCCACACGCGCCGATCGGCTGTGTTTACGCTCGTGGTGCCTGTCTGTCCATCCCATTTCCCGCTCCGTTTCTGGCTCGTAAACACGCTCCGACAATGGCGGCCGAAGTGATTGGATTTGTGGTGATACCCTACCTCCTGCAGGGCCTGATGCTGCTCTTTACCTTCATCATGTGTGATGATGGCCCTGCCTCCTGAGAAGAGGAAGAAAGTGGTTCTGACT
>JAGKTI010006347.1:0-10732 GCA_018397915.1 Birgus latro
TATATTTATGTATACTGTATATGTATGTATGTACTCTATATAGTTTATAAAGGCTTCAACATTCCAACATGCTTACATGTGTCAGCCTTGGTCACCTAATGGTGGCTCTCCACACTGCTCAGTCTCTTATCCCTGAAGTCACACTCGATGACCTCATCCCAGGTCTTTTTTGGCCTACCTCTCACAGCCCTATCTCTGACTTTCTCACTTCTCACTTTCTGCACCCAGTTGTCACCATCCATCCTCACAGCATGCCCAAACAAACACAATCTGTCCCTCCTCATCACAGCAGCAGTACACTCCAGTCCCATCTTTCCTCTCAGTTCTTCAGTCGTAAACCTAGCCCCCTCAGGCCTCGCATTCAAGAACACATTACACTTCTGTCTAATAATATTCATTTGTGTTTGAGCCTACGAATATCATCTTTCTCTACTGCCCAGGTCTTAGTACCATACAGCATTACACTCCTAAAACATACACATATATATGTATATAAATTAGCTGTCAACTCCCTCCCTATTCTGTGAAATAGGGTTGGTGGAAGGTTGGTGGGCTTCAGAAGGGCTGGGTCTTCAGTCCACCTAGTTCCTGTTCAGATGAAACTTAGGCCACAACAACAGTAACATTAAACTATAGCAAGTAGTCATGTGTGAAAGATGCTGGTGTTCAGTATCGACTCACTCAATATAGTGGTATCTACTGGTGACTCAACATTGAGTGAAAAGCCTAATGGTATCTTGCTCTCCAGAAAATCATTTACTATACCAAATGGTAATCTTACAGCCAATTTCTTGGGTAAGGATGGAGGAATATCGCCCCTGTAATCCCTGAATGCTTGTTGGAGAAAAAGGAGAGAGTGGTAGGGATTAGGGACCCTCACCTTCTGTATTTACCACTGGCTAAAGTTCAGAAGATTGCAGAGCTAGGTCCAGTGCCTGCCTAGGACCCAGGAAAATAGGCAGGCTCTTATGTCATTGTGGAATGTGAGAGGTGTGAAAGAAAAATGTAAGAGAGTGTAAGTAGAGAATTTGTTCAAGAATGTAAGGTTTGATATGAAACCAAGATGAAAAGGAGTGAAGTGGCAGAATGGGAGGGTGTGAAGTGGGTAAGGTTAAAAATGTGCATCTGTAGTGTGAGAAAACAGGAAGTTGCTTTGTTGATGAATAATGACTATTGAAAAAACGTAAATGTAACATCTTGAGGTGTATGTATGTCATGTTTCATTATGATGAGGAAGGTGGCATTGATCATAGCATATGTTCAGTGGTCCCCCCTTATCCATGGTACCACTTCCTGTGGCTTCAGTTACCCACAGTCAACCGCAGTTTGAAAATATTAAATGGAAAATTCCAGAAATGAACAATTCATAAGTTATAAATTGCGCTCTGTCCTGAGTAGCGTGATGAAATTGTGTGCTGTCCCGCTCCGTGACGTGAATTATCCCTGTTGGAACTAGACAGCCACACTCACTGGCGTCACGACGTGAACTGCCAAACCTCCCGGTTGCATACCACAGGAACCTTCCGATGACGTCATCACTCGTGACACTCTCGTCCTCTCTTCTTAATTTGACAGAAGATTCCAAGGACGAAGCTGGATGGTCTGTTTGTGTCTGATGCACACTATGTATCCAATACGTAGACTTTGTTTAATTACTATCAAGACCCAGTCTGTGACCACATACAGATATGTGATGTCTCTTAAAGTATTATAAACTTTCTAGTCTCGGCTGACTGCTGCACGCAGTCGCTCGGTCGAGGCACCTTTCTTGGTGAGACAATCAGCCAGTTGTTGTGATGTATCCACCCAGGATACCTCATCAATCTCCCCCCGCTCCAACATGTCCCGCAACACAGCAATATCAGTGCGCAATCTCCTGTCTTCTTCGCTCTTACAGGAGTAAAGGGCGTCCACCAGACTCTTGTTGTCGATGAAACACTTTATTTTGATCTTTCCACATCCAGAAACCTCACGCAATATGTTGGAGAGATATAAAGCAGTTTCAGCACATTCAAGCAGCGCCAACGCCTCAGCAGATAAGGTAGATTTGATGACCCTCCTGATCTTCCTTGTCTGCCAAAATATAGGACATCTTGCCTCACTAGCATCTCGTAGGAAGATCACAAAACTTCCCTGAGATCCATTGCCTACAAGGTTGGCAAATGAGGCTTCCGAAAAGCACTCTATATGACAGTCCTCGATCGGCCCCATTCTTGGAATGTATAGCTTCATGTTGTCAGTCTTTACCCTTGAGATCACCTTATTGAGTCTAAGCAAATCCGCTACAGTAGCTCGGTTGCTATTCACGCTCAACTCACACACATCAAAGGCAATATCTGGCCGAGTGTATGTGGCAGTCCAATTGAGTTGTCCAATTAATGCTCGGTACTCCATTTTCTCAGACTCGGACAGCTCCCCTGATTTTACTGCTGCACGATGTTTACTCAGCGTGACTGGTTTCAGGGATGAAGCATACTGGAATTGGTCGAGCGTTATGCTGCCATCGATGTTGGAGATGACATTGAGACCAGCGTATTTGAAGGCTTTTGATTCTGAACTGCCGATGAGGAATATTTGGCTCAACCGATTTATCACTTGCTGTTCAAACTCATGTGTACCAGCCCAAAGGAAGTCGTCGACGTAGATGCATACAATGCCTTTGACTTTGGCACCATTGCTCCAAGAGAACAGCGCTGAATCCAGTGATGATACTTTAGCTCCGAGACTCAACAACTGATCTTTTACGTGCAGATACCAATGCCTAGCAGCATCACAAAGGCCGTAAACAGTTTTCTTTAGTCTCCATAACTTACCATTTGCATATTCAGACGGAGGACGTAAATGAACAACTCTCTCAATGTCATTACCTTGCAGGTAGGCAGCTTTCACATCCATAGTGTGGCAATCCCACTGGTTGGTGGAGGCCAAAGAAAGTGCCAAATGCACTGCTTCCTTTGAACAAGTAGGCGAGTCTTTTCGGAGATCCACTGTGTCTTCCTCAAATCCTCTGGCAACTAAGCGGGCCTTAACAATAGGCTTTCCATTTTTCAGTTTTTCTGTCACAACCCATCGAACTGTTATGGCACCTTGCCCAACATCATCTACTTCCTCATACACATCATTATTCTGCCAATTTGTAATTTCATTTTCCTTAGCACATAATACGGCTTCAGAGTTGAAAAGAACAAGCATTTCTGTGTCATCATCAACCACTTCCCATTCGCTAAGATCCTTCTCCAAATCTATCCAATCAATGTTGCCATCAGAGTCCCTCTTCAAATTATAGCAATGTTTGTACTTTCCAGTGGCTTTACCTGCCCGACTTATAATCCTTCCAGACACCCACTCTCCACTTTCTGAATGTACTCCCTTTATACGTTGACCAACCGAAACTTTGGGAAGCTGATTAATCGGAACAGAAACTGTGGGAGGCTCATCGATTGGGACCACACCATCATCCGACTCGTCATCTGGTGGATAGTCATTCAACACTTGCGTAGGATCGTCATTAGGCTTCTCCTGGACAACATTTTTCTTCTCATCACTGCTGACATCACTTTCAACTGTAGTATCTTGTTCTGGCGCTCGAGCTAGACGACATACGTGCACTCGCACGTATACACCGCCGTGTCTCACCAGAATTTGTTTCCCATCTCTGCCTATTACAATTCCAGGACCGTGCCACTCATGACTGTCATTTCTTTTGTAGAAGACTTCATCTCCATTCTGGATGTCGTTTAGGTCACTCGAACGTAGGTTGTGCCGCAGAGCCCTAGCCAAGCGTTCATCTGATTCGGTCTTTATAAACTCTTGTCTAGCTAAATGAAGAGCGTTCAAGTTGTCTCTCACAATTTTCGATGGTGATGAAGGTTCCAAGGCTGGAGGATCATTTGCGTACACATTAGGCAGACTAGGGTTTTGACCAAAAACAAGTTGGTTAGGAGAAAAGCCTGAGTAGTTGGTGAGAGCATTTCTTGCCGATACTGCCCATGCCAAGGCCACATCCAATTCACACTGGCTATCAGCCATTACCTTCCTAACAATGTCACCAATGACTGCATTTTGACGCTCACAGACTCCGTTGCTCCAAGGACTCTCTGCAGACGTTGTCATGATCTTGATATTGAAGGCCTCTCCCAATGCTCGCATTTCCGCATTATTGAATTCACAGCCATTGTCTGTAAGAATTTTTCTAGGTGTGCCAAACACAACAATCCAGCTCCGAAATATTCCTTTGATAATGGTGGGCGCACACTTATCTACGATTACTATCGTATTACAATACCTGGTCGCCAAATCAACAAGGACTAAGAAATAATGCTTTCCCCAAGCTTTTAAATCCATGGCTATGGCTTCATTAAACTTAGACGCCATAGGCAAACTGACTACGGGTCGGGGCTTGGCTTTCTTAAATCTGCAACAGACTGTACAAGCATCAGATACAGCTTTGACTGCCTGTTCCAGTTTTGAACTTTTAATTCCCGCATCTGTGATCAGTTTACCTAGTTTTGCTGATGTAGAGTGTCCAAATTGCCAGTGAAGCTTCAAAGCGGTTTTTTTCTACGTCACCCCCACGAGTTGCCAACATGATTGTTTCACAAAATTTACGATCTAGTCATAAGGAAATTGGAAGTAAGTAATGGCCTGAAGATGAGGACTTTAAATCAATGATAGTTCCACAAATTTTGACCTGGTCAGTTCCAAGGTTAATCAACATTTTTGCTTTTTTCATGGAACGTCTACTCAATAGCAAGGGAATATTGCAGTCCACAACATCAGTCATGATGGTAGCATGCATGTTTCCAATGTAGCAGGGCAGAGTAACACGTTTGAGGGAAGAAACTGTGACACCATCAGCAAAGGTAAACACTGAGGATGACGCTTCTTCTCTTACAGCATCACGTTCATAATCAGTGAGCTCACTTAGATAGCAGTTGATCCATTCAACTCCACATACAGTTGTAGAACACCCTGTGTCTAAAAGAGCACATCCCTTAGATTCTTCTACTAGAGTCTGTGACTTACCTCTACTAGCAGCATCATCCGCATAGCCCATAAACATCGACAGATGCACTGTTTCAGAATTCTCTTCTCGGCTGCCGTCATTTTCGTGTGCATCCGGACAGTCACGTGCCCAATGAAATCTAGAATCACATATGAAACACTTCGATACCTTTCCGTCAGGCCCAAGTGGGTTCTGCCTCCTGTCGGTGGATGAGCGTTGGGGAATTCTAGCAGATACAGTTGAAAATCGGCCACTACCCCGACGTCGATCACGTTTTGCACCACCCCGCAACATTCTCCATCCTTGTCGAGTACCTCTAGCATAAAGCGTTTCGTCACCCTCAACTTCGTCACTCCAAAATACTGGTTCGTCTTTCACCTCCCTGGCAGACACCGATGCCTCGTTCTGCCTGCCAATTTCACCAGCAAAAATACGATTCAGGGCAGATTTCATATTTTCGTATGTCACCTCAGTTATCGCGGACATCACTAGTTGTCGTTCACTGTCTGAAAGTTTGCATGCAGCTAAGAGCATAAAAGCCATCACAGAATTTGGCAGTTCCATATCCTGCTTGGTAAATTTAAAGTAAACATGCTCAAATTCTGTCACGAACTCCCGAATGTTCATATCACTGGCTCTTCTGAAGTTATACAGCTCAAAAAACGCTGCAAACTGTCGACGTCCTTTGTCCATGAGAAACAAACCGTCAAATTTTTTCAGCAGGGTCTGAACACCATCCTTCTACTTCAGAACATCTGTTTCAATCTGTGAAGATGCCACCCTCGCTCTCCCAGACAAAGACAGATGAATAGCTAACGCTTGTTTTTCTGCCGCTAGGTCCGTCAGTTCGCACCAAATGCCAATATCCTTTTTCCAGCTCTCATATGTGGAATCATTTCCCAGTTTCGGAGGCCACTTGGTCGAACACGACGCCATTCTCGAACTACGCTCTGCTACCAGTGTTGGAACTAGACAGCCACACTCACTGGCATCACGACGTGAACTGCCAAAGCTCCCAGTTGCATACCACAGGAACCTTCCGATGACGTCATCACTCGTGACTTAGATGTGTGCGTGCGCACACACACTAACAATCCCTTTGTCTAAGTATATTCACGCTTTATACACTACCTGCCCATTAGTCACTTAGTAGCCGTTCTTAGTCATCAGATCGACTGTCACGGTATCTCAGTGCTTGTGTTCAAGTAACCCTTATTTTACTTAACAATGGCCCCAAAGCACAAGAGTAGTGATGTCAGCAATTCAAATATGCCAAAGAGAAGTCATAAAGTGCTTCCTTTAAGTAAAAAGGTGAAAGTTGTTGACTTAACCCCCATGCGGTGGCTCACATAGTATTATGAGCACATAAGGCAGAGAGGCTCACGGATTATTACGTTTTTGTGTTTCCCACATTGTTTTAGTTGTTGACCTAACACTCCTGTGGCGGCTCACTTAGTATTATGATCATGTAAGACAGGGAGGCTCCTGGATTATTACATTTTTGTGTTTCCCACATTGTTTTGTGTAATGGCATGGAAAATATAGGCTGTATGGCAACACTGGGATGCTCCCAGCCACGCTCCTGCCTGCTGTTCCTGACCAGCCCACCGTGAGGGGCCTTGGTCATTGTCATGCTGTAGTTGTGGATAGTCCACAGCCTTTGACCTCTCATGCCCGCTCCCCTCCACCACCCACTTTGGTTGGCAGATGCTTTGACTGTGCCACATGCTGCTAAATGAGAGCAAGTTCTGTACATGGATTTCTTTCCTTTTTATTACATACCCTAATACAGTCTAACCCTGATTTACGATACCCCCTAATGCGATACCCCAGATTAGTGATGGGGATAGAAATATCACCGTACGATGCCTATCATAGGTCTAACCTCAGTTTTGCAACCGGCATCTTACTCCATCACCACCTCGTGAGTCATTGCATTGCAACCCATCGCCACCCTCAGAGCCAGCGTATCAGTCTTCTGCTACCATCACCCCACCTTGCCAGGCTCCACCCCCCTATGACCCTCCCCCAGAGGTGGAGTTTGAGAGCTTTGAGGAGGATGAGTGAGTGCTAGGGAGCACCACATGTTCCCTAGCATGGGTGGGGGTGGTAGTAAGGATGATGACCAGAACCAGACATGGACTTACAAGAAGTAAGTGATGAGAGGTGTTTGATATTTTCTTACTTATTTTTTATGATTTTCAAATTTTATTTGTTGGTTTTAGTGAGTTATTTACAGGTGTTAGGTTAGCTTCTTTTACAGCTTTTACGCCATTTAGATTGCCTTTAAGCTTTTTTTTTGGGGGGGGGGGTTAGGACTTGGTTGTGGGGGAAATCAAAGGCTCAGAAACACATCCCTATACTTTACATGTTAGATCTACCCTGAGATATGATACCCCACCTAGCGATGGGTTTTTATTTAACCAATGCATCATTAAACTGGGGTTGCCTGTATATTTATAAGGCTAAAATGATTTTCGAGATACTGTATTTTTCTCGAAACATGCCCACCTGTAAGTTATATTGCGTAACTTTTTTGCCCACCTTGAAGAGGTTAATAAGGAAAGGAAAAATCGTATCCTGAGGTTGCTAAGATTTATGGTAAGAATGAATCTTCTATCTGTGAAATTGAGTAGGAAAAAGAAATTCGTGCTAGTTTTGCTGTCACACATCAAACTGCAAGATATTGCCATAATACGTGATAAGTGCTTAGTTAAGATGGAAAAGGCATTAAATTTGTGGGTGGAAGACATGAAGAGGAAATGTGTTCTGATTGACAGGAACATTTTGCACCAGAAAGCATTTAACCTATATGATGACTTCAGCAAGGGATCCCCTGAAACGAGTGACACCAAGCAATTTACTGCAAGTAAGGGATGGTTGCACAGATGCAGGAATAGGTTTGGGCTGAAAGATATAAAAACTAGTGGAGAGGCTACATTTGCCGATGAAGAAGCTGCTGCCACATTTCCGGCAGAGTTGAAGAAGTTGACAAACCCTCAAACACCAATGTTTGCTGAAGTTGTCACCTCACTATGGGAAGTTTTTTTGAAATTGCTGAAAATTGCTTGTTTTCAAACCTTAATACAGTAATCCCTCCTTTATCAGGCCATAATAAGAGCCAAAAGCATGTCCAGGTAGTGGCAACATACAGAAAATGAACACTATTCTCCTACCATACCCAGACCCTACCTATACCTAACCGGTCATTCAGGTATATTTGGACATCAAAACATACTTAGGAATCAGGCTTGGAGTTATTGTAATTGTTATTTAATTGAAATTTAATTAATTACACATTTTTTTGGTGATTGTAATTGTAATTGAGCTTTAAGATCATAAAGTAATTGTATTTGTAATTGTAACTGACTGTTTAGAAGCATGATAATTAAAATTACATCTGACAAAATTGCAATTACAGTAAACGCTTGATATAATGATCGCGGGATAAAACAGAAGCTTGAGAAAACAGAACGATTTTTTTCCCTAAGGTACTCGCAACATACCGGAAATATTCCGTTCTGTCACGAGGTGTTGGGTTTCCTTAATGGAAACAAGCCGGTTTGTGGGTTCTGAATGCTCTGTTTGTATCATTATGACTAGCATAGGCAGCATGTGTGTGTAGCAAAAGAAGCTACAATATTTAGTAGCAACTGTGTGTAGGCTTCAGGTCATGAGTTAGGGGGGAAAATATGGGAAAAATTGCAAATTTCCAGAAAATTCCGTTCCATCTATGGTTTTGAAACGGAAGCTTGAAAAAGCGGAATATTTGATCAAACGGAATAGGGGTTGGCTGAATTAGTCCGTTATATCAAGCTTTTACTGTATTACGTTGATATACTTCTTCCCTTTTTGGATATTACCGCTGTAAAGGTAGCTGCTTTCCTAAATCCTCGCTTTAAATTGAACTGGCTTCCATCAGATGAAAAAAAGGAAGAGCTATTTCAAGAAATCAAGTTCAGTGTTAAAATTGAGACAATAAATGAAGAAAAATCTTATGAAATAGTACACTCAGTCCCAGAAGAGACCAACACATTACTCCCTCAGCCACCTAAGATGCCCCATCTTTTTTTATTTATGCCAATATCACATAGAGGTAAGAAGAAATCACCCAGATACGAAGTAGAGGAAATTTTGAAAGAATATATACGAGAAGAATGTGTGGTTGTTGACGCTGACCCTTTGGTTTATTGGAGAGATTCTCCTCTAAGGATCTAACTGTCTATCTGTCTATTGCCAGACGCCTCAATCCTGCATGGGGTGGCCAGAAACAAATTGCCTCCATGTCGCTCTGTCCCACGCCATTTCACTACCCCGCTCCCAGCTCACACCCCTCTCTCTCATATACCTCTCCGCTTCATCCCTCCATCTCATCCTCGGCCTCCCCCTTCCTCTCGCCCCCTCCACCTCACTCACATACACTCTCCTCGTCAGTCTTTCACTCTCCATCCTCTCCACATGCCCAAACACCTTAACGTGTTTCTCCTAACGCTTCCTATCACGTCCACAACCACACCACAATGCTCCTTCACTTCCTCATTTGTTAGTCTGTCTCTCCATGTGACTCCACATGCTGTTCTCAAATAACTCATTTCCACTGCTCTCACTCTTGACTTCTGTCCTTCCAACAGGGTCCAGGCTTCACTTCCATATGTTAGAGTTGGTATCACAATACTGTCATGTAACAAATTTTTCACTTCCATGCTCACCTCTCTGTTTCTTATCACTGCTTTCAGCGAACCAACAACCTTCCTTCCCTGCTGCACACTTTCGAGCACTTCATCCTCCAGACTTCCATCCTTACTCATCACACTACCCAAGTACTTAAATGCACCCACATTCTCCATATCCTTCCCATCCAATCTCACTGTACAATCGCCCAAAGAAGTGTTGACTCGCTTTCGTTAAGTTTCGGACAAAACTCCCTGGGTCTGGCAACGTTCATTTAGGAGACAGAAACAGTCTTTGCTTGCCCTGCAAACATTATTTATGGTGTAAAAAAAAAATAATCTTGCAAAAATACTGGTTAAATTTAGCATTTTTTTTTTTTTAATAGATCAATCATGTGGAGAGGATGGAGAGTGAAAGACTGACGAGGAGAGTGTATGTGAGTGAGGTGGAGGGGGCGAGAGGGAGGGGGAGGCTGAGGATGAGATGGAGGGATGGAGTGGAGAGGTATATGAGAGGGGTGTGTGAGTTGGGAGCGTGGTAGTGAAATGGCAGGGGACAGAGTGATGTGGAGGCGATTAGTTTGTGGCCAGCCCGTGTGGGATTAAGGCATCTGGCAATAGATAGAATAGAAAAATTAAATAAATACAGTAAGACCTCACTATAACGGACTAATTGGGGCCCAAGCCGGTCCGAAAAATGCGAAATTCCGATAAAAGCGGCATCCGGACTTACCCCTGCTAATCCAGACCTTTTCCGATATATCAGACATTAGTCCGGATTGCATCAGTGGTTTTCACCACCATTGCAGTATTGTACTGTGTTATACCTTCTCTACATTAATCAAATGGTATAATAATACTGTACTGTGCACTGAAAAACATGTCTTTTACTTGTCTTATTGTGGTGAACATAGCTGAAGTTGTCAGGCAGTCCGGACTGCTTTCTGGCTTTATCGGACTTTTTCTGATATATAGGAGTTTAGTCTGGTAGCTCCTCGAGTCCGATAAAAGTGAATTCCGATCTATTGAAGTCCGTTATATCGAGGTTTTACTGTAT
>JAGKTI010006347.1:25550-41089 GCA_018397915.1 Birgus latro
TTCGAGTTGGAGAGTTGGGAACATTTAGCACGGATGAAATTGTTTTTAGCAGAGCGAAGAACAGACTTAGCACGATTCCGGGCAGAAATATATAAAAGGTGTGATTCAGGGGTGGGTTGGCTCCGGTACCTCTTATAGGCCCTCTCCTTGTTGCGGACAGCATTAGAACAAGCGTGATTAAACCAAGGCTTTCTTGCATTAGTCAGAGGATATGAGAAAGGAATGTATGCTTCCATGCCTGAGAGAATAACCTCCGTAACGCGCAAGGCACACTCAGATGGCTCCCGGCCATGGAAGCAATAATCATTCCATGGAAAATCAAAGAAGTACTGCCTGAGGGCCTCCCAATCTGCAGCTCCAAAGTGCCACAGGCGGCGTTTCTTTGGAGGGTCCACAGGCCGTACTGGAGCGATTGGACATGTTAAGGTAATAAGGTAATAAGATTTTGGCACAGTGTTCAGGTCAATCTGCCATATTTAGACATCAAAACACACATAGGAATATCCAAAGGAATGCTAAACACCAAGACCATGCAAAAAAAAACATTGAAAACCAAGAAAACACCTGACCTATACACGACTCTATATGCAGTACACCTCCTAGTTTTGGCACTGTTTTCAGGTCAATCTGCTGTATTTAGACTTCAAAACACACACAGGATTATCCAGAGTAATGCTGAACACTAAGAAAACCATGACAAAACAACAATGAAAACCAAAAAACACCCAACCTATATACTACTGTATATACAGTACCTTTTCTAATTTTGGCAGTTTTTCAGTCATTCTGCTTTATTGAGACATCAAAACACACATCAGATTATCAATGTTAATGCCAACCATCATGAATACAATGCATAAACAACAAAAATCTGCGCAAAAAAAACTGACGACGGTTTGAAAGTCTGTTGTCTGTGATGAGTAATTGCTCCAGGGGCTGAAAAAAAATTCCACGACCCAATATGCTACTGGAGATTGGTTACATTGGTCGAAATGGTATACCATCATCTTAGCTGGTGTTAATACTTTAAGATAAGCCAATAAAAACACATAAAAATGACAAGTATAAGAACACAAATTCAAGCAAGAATAAAGTGTTCAAAAGTGAAACTCACCTTCATATAACTTCCCACCATCCTAGTTCAAAATTTTCCCAGCACCTTCCAAGAGTTAAGCATATGTCTAGATGCAGAATTTCACGAGCTTTCTTACGGGTTATTGCGGAATTTGGATACGACCAATAGTAGTCAAATAAATTGCAAAAAACTTTGAAAACTCATGAGTCAGTGTTTTCAGTACGGAGGGGGTTTAGAACTGAGGGAGCGAGAGGGGAGCTAGGAGGGTATGGAGGAGGGACAGGAGGGGGAGGGAGAAGCGAGGCTGTGGGCAGAATTCTCCCCCTTCTGTCAGCAGGCAGTTGGGCGCTTCTGCTGTACGTTTCTCGTGTCTTGTGGTCTGTTAGATGCTGAGTGGCCATGGGGAAACAACTCTCCATGACCGAGGAACTTTCGACCTTCGGTAGAAAGGCGGAAGGCCATTGTCACTGAACGTGTACTTGTGGCTTGTGGTCTGTGTTCAATGGAGGTGGCAGCTGGGAAAGACTTAGGGCCGTAGTCTTAAACTGTGGGGAGGCGTTCACCTTGCCCTATCAGTATCTTTAGGTAGTCTTAAAAGGATAGCATTCCCTTGGGAAGGGGAGAGGATTACCTCAGCATAGTGTACTGGACCAATACACTATGCCAAGGTAATCTTTCCTGTTCCCAAGGGAACGCTATCCTCTTAAGACTACTAAAAGATACGGTGAGGGCATGGTGAACACCTTCCCACAGTTCAAGACTATGGCCCTTAGCCCCTGTGGCCACGCAATATTAGATATTCGGTGAGGAATGCCTACAGACGTATTGATGCCGCTTGTGGGTTACAGTTGTATTACTTGGGTGCTTGAGGTTCATTGGGAGTGATAGGATGAGCACGCGATTTTAACCATTCAGTACAAGGGCGGGCGGACATTTTAGCTCTGGTTGTGGGTTACAGACTACTTCCTGCTCACAGCTCGAGCCCAGCGGCCACGATACTGAATGTTTGGACATGTCGGCTGGCCAGCTGAAGTTCTCGGTCACTTTTACGTCCGGGTAATAGCAAGTAAATTTGGATAATGCTTTAACCACTAAATTGCGGGGTTCTTCGAGGCGTTTCTTGCCCTCCCCGCCAGCGGTAATTTGCGCTGCAACTGAATTTTTAAAAATATTTGCCAAAAATCCATTTTTTGTCCTAGAGTATTATAATTTTATATGCATATGGCACATACCTTCAGCTTTCTCATGGGATTTTTTTTTTAGCACTCATCAACTATTGTTTGACATGTGGAGACTTCCGAAGTTGGCTTACGAAATCTCCACATTTACACTTCCCAACATCCCTTACTATTTATACCAATGTTGATATTATCACTAGAAACACTAATCTATTATTTCCCAATAGGTTTGATCCCTTGCTACCGACCGTCACGAGAGTGATGCCCTGCGGTTAAGTGGTTAATAGAGCCACAGTCCAGCATCTGGATACTGAATACCTCCGGATAATGAGAGTCCGAACAATTGAGAGATCTCTGTATCTCGGAAAGTATAGCACTTTGGGAAACAAATTAATGACCATTTTACTCATCAACTCTTCCTCTTGTGAATGAAAGTATCCCCAGGTCTCGTATTTATTGCATTGATGAGTAATTAGGTAAGGAAGAGAACTCATTTTTGCCACAAGAGTGGTGTGAGAGCAGGACGTGTTTGTGTGTTTGCCTGCGGTGCCGGCAATGACTTTGCATTCAGTGTGATAACTTACTCCACTACTAGATAAACTAGACACTGTTGCATCCAAGGCATGCCTTATGGCACTACCACTGAGCCCTTATCTAGTAGTCTTGGAAAGGGGCTTGGCAGGGGTGGATGATACAAAGGTACACATAAGGCAGGAACGGAATGAGACAAGAGACATAAGAAAACAGCATCCTACATCTGGCAGAGTCAGAGATGACTGAGGTATGCTTGCCTCGGGTGCTGGGAAGCTATTCCCACCCTTTGGTGACAAGTGGTGGCCACTTCAAACTGTGGCGCGAAAACACCTTCAGTTATAGCCGTCACCCGGTGCCCCTGATCCACCAATTTCACATCAGATATAACCGTCACCCGGCACTTAGGGGTTAAAGAGAATGGATACCATCCAAAGTAAGTCTTCAGTTGCAATGAAATCAGGCTTTTTTGGAAGAAGATGCCCAATAGAACCTGCATTCATAAAAGGGCAAAGGAGGCACCAGGGCATAAAACTTGGAAGGAGAAATTAACTCTGGTACTATGTGGCAGTGCTGCAGGGCATACGATAAAGACGGGCATAGTGTAAAGAGCAAAGAACTCACGTGCTCTCAAAAACAAAATAAAACATTATCTGTCCGTGTTCTGGCAATATAATCAGAATGCATGGGTGACAGCCATCTTGTTTATGAAATGGTTCCACCATTGTTTCATCCCAGAAGTGAAAAAACACTTGGAAGAGGAAAGGTTGGAAAAGTCCTATTAACCCCTTAACCGCGGGTTGTCACTTCCATGACGCTCAGGTGCAATGGATCATACCGCAGGGCGTCACTTTTGTGATTTTGTGTTGTTTTGAATTTGCCCGGGCTTTCAGGTGGTGACTTGTATCATCTATCAGCACTGCCAATGTCCAACAATAGTCAGAGCTGCTAATATCATCAGTACTCCCATCCATTGTTGACAATTTAGCCATTTTCCCCCATTCAAGACTCCCCTCCCTACCTCTCCTCCATTACCCTCTCGTGTCATCTGCTCAGCTGCTCTGCAGTACACAAATCTTCCCCGGATTTTTCCACTGATTTCACCCATTGAAATGAGCCCTATGCCCTATTCTTATACCAAATAATATATATTAAATAAAATAAGGTAATTGATAGTGCCATACACATGGAATTGGCTAATTATCACTTGGCATCATCCAACCTGCACTTGTTCGCTAATTTCCCCTGCTTTTTTCCCCCGTGAAATATGCCGTATGAGCTATTCTCATAATATGAATGTGTATAAGAAAGGAAGGGAGAAGCCTGAGTGATATTTATATTCACCTGGAACTACCTAATTTATTATGTATTGTCTAGATTTCTTATGACTTATTTCTTAGCATATACATTAGCAGCTGACATTTTCAACTCTTGGCTACCAAGATACGTACAGTACATTCAGTTCAGTCTCGTCCTTCAACGTGTAAGGATGTTGCAGTTGCGCCCCTCCATTTCTGCCGCTTTTGCGCCCATTATAAAAGGCCCTGTGACCTTTACCCCTACTAAACATCGTGTGGGAAGCGGTAAAGGACTGTAGATATATATAAGTGTAATAAAGTACTAGAAATAATAAAGTGTGATTGTGTATATGAGTAAGAAATGACAGAATACGAGCGGCGAATTAGTGCGAGTGGGAGGCTTGTACGCGCTCGTATTTTACATTGCTTTCACAGTGTTTTTTTTTTTTTTTTTTTTTGAGTATGGATTCCAAACTACTTGGAAATCATTGAATAGTGTTTCTAGTGATAATATGAGGCAGTGGTATTCATATTATAGGATGTCGGGAAGTGTAAAGTGGAGACTTAGTTACCCAACTTCAGAAGTCTCCACAAGTCCTACGGTAGTCAACGAGTGCATTCCAGGAGAAAGCTGAAGGTATGTGCCATATGCATATGTATTTATAATATTTTAGGACTAATAACTGATTTTTGGCAAATATTTTAAGAAGTCAGTCGGAGCGCTGATTTTCCCCATGGGATGGGCACGGCGCGCCTCCGACAACCCCAGGTTAAAGGGTTAATGATAGACAGTGCACCTGGCAATCCTGAATATGTTTGCCATGAAAATAAAAGTGCTGAGATTGTATTTTTACCTCCAAATACAACCTCATTGCTTCAGCCCCTTGCCCAGGGCATCATTAAGTTTGTCAAGGCCACATACACCCGCCCGGTATTTGATGACATTCGATCAGCAGTTGATGCAGTCTCTAATCTGGAAATCATTCACTATTTCTGATGCAATAACATTCGTCAAAGCTGCAGTGGATGTATTAAAACCAGAAATTGTAAATACCTGCTGGAGGAACTTATGAAGTGAATGATTTTGAAGGCGTCCCAGGGATCGATGGAGAAATTGGAAAAATCATCCAAGCAGCCAGACAAGTTGGTGGATTAGGATTTGCTGATATGAATGATGAAGAAGTGAAAGGACATATTGAAGGCCATCGAGAAGTGTTAACAAATGAGGAATTGAAAGAACTTGTTAAGGCATCTACAGAGGAAGAAGAAACTGAAGAAGAACCAGCAATTTGGACATTACCTTAATATGCTGGAGTGTTTCGAATTGGACAGACATTAATGAACAAAATTATGGAATACAATCCTCAGATGGGATGCAGCATTAAATCGCCCATATGATTACTGAAGGATTACAATCTCTGCAGGAACACTTTGATGAGTTAAAAAGAAAGAGACAGCAACATCCGATTACAATATTCTTCCAAAGGTTTTGGCAAAAAAAAACTTTGACTGGTGAGGATCCCCAATCATCGACATCGTCTGCTCCTTGCATCCAGCATCGACATTGTCATGACTCGATGATCCAGGATCTATCTATCTATCTATTGCCAGACACCATAATCCCGTACGGGGTGGCCATTTGACTTTGAGTTATTTATTTTATGGGGAGGGGCACTAACCCTCCACCAACCCACTTGTTGACACGTAGGGAGCACGTATGGTTTGGTTATATGGTTACCACCCAGCGTTGTAAATGGTTTCTTGGCTTACAGGAAACCATTTGGCTTGTCACTCAATGTAATGCCACCTGTAAAGGAAAGAAAAGCAGTAAGAAGTGACAGGAAATATAGGAGAAATAGGAAGAAAGGAGGGCAGGCACAGAAAAAGAATGATAAAGGCTAAGGAAGAAGTAGGCAGCACTACATCAAGTGAGTGGATGATGGTCGCCACCAGGATCACCCGAAGCAAATGATCCTCCTCCTGATATATCATCAGAAGGTCAGAAGGAGCCTAACACTACGTTACAATGCCTACGTCATTCACCTCACATCATCTCATCACATAGGCATTATATCATCATCACGTCATCACAGGAAGAACAAAGAAGAAGAAGTAGAAGAAGAGTGATAACAGTACAACAAGATATTTTGAGAGAGAGACCACATTCACATAAATTTTATTACAGTACACTCAATCCTTGAGTAACACACGGCTGAGTAACACGTTTTTTTTCTGATGCACCCAGCATTATGAGACAGGTCATATCAACACGCGAAAAAACTTGAGCTCACACGAGCCAGCTGGCCTGGCGACAAAATTTGAAAATCATGCGCGATGACGTCACCCTCCAGACTCAGGGTACCTTTCCTGGGCACACTCAAGACCATATG
Source organism: Birgus latro (assembly GCA_018397915.1). Taxonomy (NCBI): domain Eukaryota; kingdom Metazoa; phylum Arthropoda; class Malacostraca; order Decapoda; family Coenobitidae; genus Birgus; species Birgus latro. The sequence goes on from JAGKTI010006347.1 coordinate 32,023, forward strand.
GTTAGACGGAAATTTATTGATTTAACAATTTCAGGGGACAAAATGGAATGAAAATGTATGCTTAAAAAAAAAAAAAAAAAAACTTTCATCATGTGTTCTCGTAAGTTAGGGTTCAGTTCCACATTCTTTGTTTGATTTCATGCTTTCCAACACATTTTGGACCAACTGAACATATGGTTATCAGTCATTTATCACATCTCACCTAGTTCTTCCCCACACTCATAATGGGTTTTGAAGTTTTAGGGGATGAAAGGGAATGAAAATGTTTGCTAATTAGAAAAAAATTACTCTTTCATCCATGTGTTCTTTTAAGTTAGCATTCAGTTCTACATTCTTCATTTGATTTCGTGCTTTCCAACACATTTCCAACCGACAGCATAAGGTTATCAATCCTTTCTCACGCCTCACCTGGTTCAACCCCACCAGGTTTTGGAGTTTGAGGTGACGAAATGGAATGAAAATGTTTGCAAAAAACTCATCCGTGTATTTTTGTAAGTTAGTGTTCAGTTCCACATTTTTCGTTCGATTCTGTGCTTCTCAATTAATTTGGGACTGACTGAGCATACGACTATCAAGTCCTTTCTGATGTCTCACTGACTGTACTCCACAATCATATGGGTTTCGCAGTCTTAGGAAACGGAACAAAAATGTTTGCTGATCAGAAAAAAAAAATACTTCAATCCATGTGTTTTTGTAAGTTAGCGTTTGGTTCCACATTCTTCGTTCTTCCTCTTCCAGATAGTCTATTTTTCTTATTATTTCTGGGTGGTAAATAAACGTTTCTTGCGAAATCTGTTTCTCCGTTGTTTTTAGCAGTGTTCCACTGTGTCAACTCGTTTGACTCGTCAGGGTTATGGCAAATGGGCCTGTCCCAACCTAAGTGTTTAAATTTAACCTAACCTAGCTTAACTATACCAAATAATTTAATCTAACCTAACCTAACATAGCATCCAGTTGGGAAACAAAAACCACCTCTTAGTACATCAAGACAAGTCATAGGTAAGGCTTAAGGAATGTGATGATGAAAAGTCAGAAATTTTTCATCAGGAAAAGGTAATATACCACCCAGAAAATAGTAAGAAAAACACAGAAAACGAACTGAAGGAATATGAATTGAATTGGAAAGGTCCTTCTACTACTTCAGTTAAAGTGTACGTTTACTGAAATGGTAAAAAAGCATGGCACAAATGAAAGCACCATCAGAACGATTTGGAAGGACCAGAAGATAAAGAAGTTTGTGTGGGAAGTGATGCAAAACTGGCAGCAGTGAAAGTTCATGTGTTGTCCTGAAGTTGACTGAGAAGCTCATAGGGCAGTATGTGGAGTGTCAGAGAAAAAAACTCTCACTTTTACCCCTTTTTACTACCTTACCCCACGTAAATTATGCCCACTTATATACCCGCCATCAGGTGAAACACTGAAGGTGATATAACTGTTGTAATTAAGAGGTAGGATGGGACTGGACTGTATTGGTGTTGTGATGAGGAGAGGTAGGCTGAGGTGGTTTGGACATGTGGAGAGGATGGGGGATGATAATTGGGTACAGAGGGTGAGAGGTGTTAATACTGGGGGAAGGGTTGGGAGGGGTAGACCGAGAAAGACATGGGACGAGGTCATTAAGTGTGACCTAAGGGTTAAGGGACTGAACAGGGAGGCTGCCAGGGATCAAGCAGCGTGGAGAGCCGCCATTAGGTGACCAAGGCCGACGCATGCAAGCATGTTGGAGCCTTCAAAAATGAAATGAAACGAAACAAAAACAAAAGTTTGGCTGGGTACCCTTGCGTAGTTGATACATAGCACCCCGGCACTCTCCCCCCACCCCCCATCCCAATGTTGTTGTCAAAGTTTTGCCTTCTCTCATATCATGTGGTCTTTAGGAGAGACGTTAAGCCATATGGTTAGACAAAAATTTATGAGTCTGGCAGTTTTAGGGGACGAAATACAACAAAAATGTTTTGCTAACCAGAAAAAAATTACCGTTTCATCTGTGTGTTCTCGTGAGTTAGCATTCAGTTTCACATTCATAATTTGATATCATGCATCCCAACACATTTTGGACTGACTGAGCAGTTTAGCCATATGATTAGTCAGTCTGAAATGTGTTGGAAAGCGTGATATCAAACAAAGAACGTGAAACAGAATGCTAATACGAGTACACATGAATGAACCTGTGTGTGTGTGTGTGTGTTTTTAAGCAAATGTTTTCATTCCATTTTGTCTCCTAAAACTGCCACACCCATAAATTTTCGTCTAACCATACAGCCTAACATCTCTCCTAAAGGCCACATGATACGAGAGAAGGTGAAACTTTGAAAACAACATCAGGGATGGGAGGTGGGGGGAGTGTACTGGGAAGCTGCCTACTGTATCAACAACAGAAGGGTACCCAGCCCAACTTCTGTTTTGTTAATGCTATTTTAAATACCATTGATGTTGTAATTTATAATAGTTACATCTTTTTCAGTGTTTTACCTGGTGGTGGGTATAAGTATGGGTAATTTACATGGGGTAAGAAAGGGGTCAAATCTAGAGTTTTGGAAAGTTTCCAGAACTCATTGTACCATTATACATGCATACATATTGTTTGAGTGGCACAGATTTGAGTACCACAGTCCTTGTTCAGTCTCTGTTACCCGCGGTACTCGAGAATTGAGTGTACAGTAATCTTCCCACTATCCGACGTAATAGAGCCAAAGGCATGTCCGGAAAGTGATCATGTCCGGATACTGGGCCCTGAAGCTCCAGCACTGGTCATTCCTGACCCTAACCTAACCTAAATCAGAAAACCACTTACCTACCTCCCTACCGGACATGCATAGCACTTATTTAAGACCCCATTCACATAAATAATGGACACAAAGCATGAATTAATTGAATTTTAACCAAAAAATGATGATTTTGAGGTGAGTAAGGCATAGGTGTTCACCACTTGGCAGCATAGTGTAAGTAAGTATTGGACATGGCAGTCACTATAAAAATCACCTATTTCACAGCTTATGCACTAAAATAATGGACACAAAGCATGAATTAATTGAATTTTAACCAAAAAATGATGATTTTGAGGTGAGTACAGCAGAGGTGTTCACCACTTGGCAGCATAGTGTAAGTAAATATTGTACATGGCAGTCACTATTTAAATCACCTATTTCACAGCTTGTGCACTAAGATAATGGACACAAAGCATGAATTAATTGAATTTTAACCAAAAAATGATGATTTTTAGGTGAGTAAGGCAGAGGTGTTTACCACTTGCCAGCAGTGTGTAAGTATCGGACATGACAGTCACTAAGAAAATCACCCTTTCTCACATCTTATGCACTAAAATATGGGATACAAAGCATCAAATAAATAAATTGTTACCAGAAAAATGATGATTAAGAGGTGAGTATGGCAAATGTGTTCATCATTCTACAGCTTGCTGAAAGTAAGTATTGGACTTGGAAATCACTGAAAATCACCTTTTTCACAGCTTGTGCACTTAAATACTATTGGTCACAATGCATGAAAAATTAAATTGATAACAGGAAATTATGATTTAGATTTATGGAAATTTTTTACCACTTTACAGCATGCTGAAAAAAGGTTAGACATGAAAATCATTATGAATTTCACCTTTCTCGCAACCTATGCATGAAATTAATGAAATGGGAAGAACAAAACAAGGATTTTTGCAGAAGTTAGGGTACTTACAACAAGGCTGTGGCCGTCCTGAGGAATAACCCGCTCTCTCCTCCCAGACTCTGACAGTATGAAGGTGCACCTGCAGGAATCCACCGATGCAGTTCACTAAATCCTTGGCACTTGCACTGCACTTCACACTCACCAGCACTTTTCACCATATTTTGTTCACTCTGAAATCCACATTCTTTTCATGTTTTTCACACTACACAGCACAGTTAATTCCCATGTGGTCTAGTGGTGAGTCCTTGATGCTTAATCACTGTCATAGTTTGAGAGGAGTCAGCACTGTTAATTCCCATGTGGTCTAGTGGTGAGTCCTTGATGCTTAATCACTGTCATAGTCTGAGAGGAGCTGCTGGAGGTGGCCTAGGGGCTCGTCGGAGGGACATGGTGATGGGCTACCCACTTCAGAGGACTCTGAAGATAGCCTCAAACTCACATCCAGTGGTGACTCCGCCGTGGCTGAAGTGCTGGGCTGTGGAGCGGAGCTCGAAGGCCTGTCTTGGGGAGGCATTGGTGTGGAGCGAGGGCTGAGCATGGCAGGGGTGACAGACCTGAAAAAACTGTCAATGGTTGATTGACGCAAGCAACGACGATTCTGACGATTAATGATGTGCTGCCTGAAAGCTCACAATTCCTCCACAAGTCCCAAGGGCCCGATCTCCCTGTCGCAGTCCGGGTGTTCTAGGTAGTCCAGGACGAACTCCACATGTTCCCGGAGTGCGCTTAGCTTGGGGATAGCTGAAGTAGTGACATGCTGAGAGGAGTCTGCATCATCATCGTTGTCCTCATCGGAATCTTTTAGCTGGGTACTGGGACCGGCAACAGTAGATGCGATCTCGATATCAGACATGATCTGATACCCAGGATCGCCCTCGTCGTCATCCAACCACTCACACACTTCGTCCACATCCACATCGTCTCCACCCGCACGAAGACGTGCATGGAAGTCATCCACGTCAAAACCTAGAAAGTCGTGCACCACGTCAGTTCCATGAAGCAGACGACCCTAACCACTTTCCAGAGTCTTGATGGAGACTTCCTTCCATGCACTGGTCCAGTTATAGGTGGCAGACTTGATGTTGTAGCGGCAAAGGTTTTCCACAGGCCACTGGCCTCGTGTGTCTCGTCCTTCCCTGCACTCGTCCTCGTCCTCGAGGACAACCATCACCTCGTCCAAAATCCTCCGTCAGTACAGCCTTTTCGTTGCCACAATCGCTTCCTGGTCCGTTGGTTGGATGAGAGCAGTCGAATTAGGTGGCAAAAACAAGCACCTAATGCGGCCATTCTCACCCACCAACTCCTTGTCGGATGGATGTGCAGGTGCATTGTCCAGAAGCAGGAGGACCTTTACCTGATCGCATGGAATTTTCAGTGTCTCCGTCTGATAATGGATAACCTTGACGAAGTGTTGGTGAAACCAGTCTCTGAAGATCTTGGTTGTGAACTAAGCCTTCATAGAATGATACCACATGACAGGAAGGACATCCATTAACCCACGAAGGCACCGAGGCTGCTTTGCACATCCAACAATAACGTGCTTGAGCTGGTGCATGTCGTTAGCACTGGCGCAACACAAAGCAGACACCTGTTGCTTGGAGAGCTTGCGGCCAGGTATACGCTTCTCTGTCTCCTCGGCAAGAGTGTTCGTGGGCACTGAGCGATAGAGTAGGCCAGTATCATCAGCATTATAGACTTGACAGAGTGAGGCCCTCCCTGTCGATCAAGCCCTTCACCTTCTGCCGAAACTCTTCTATTCCCTCCTCGTTGGTGTCCAAAGCTTCACCATGGGCCTTACGGTTGGTAACTCCGTGCCGTAACTTGAACACGAAGAGCCAACCTTCGGATACCTTGAAGTCTGGGGTGTCGTGAAGCCTTGCGAACTTCTCGGCAGCAGCTTTCAGCTCCGTACCACGTACTAGCACACCAGCAGCACGTTGTTGTCGATACCAAATCAGAGTGGAATGGTCAATTTCTGCATACTTGGGAGTAAACATAACCTTCCTCTCCACATTTCGTTTGGTTTTCGAAGGGACCTCAGCCGTGTACTGGTGGAGTTTGTCTCGGGACCTCTTGATATCAAACAAGGAAGAGCAAGGAAGGTTATTTTCACTTAGAATGCGTGAGGTCAGCCACCCCGCGTCCACTTTCTCCAGTATCTCCTGTTTCTTCTCCAGAGTCAACACCACTTATTTCCTCTTCTCAGGCGGCGGGGCCATCATCACACACAAGGAAGAGGGTGGAGAGGAGCAGCAAGCCTTGTAGGAGGTAGGGCACCACCACAAAAGCGATCACTTGAGCGGCCATGGCGAGAGTGTGCTCACGATCCGGCGGCTGGGCGCGAAGTGGGGGAGAGCGAGAGCAGGTGGGTGGTGCGATAACACAGTTGGTCGGGGGGTGCGGGAAATTCAAACTGATGCAGGAAAAAAAAGTTTTTTTTTTTTTTTGGGGGGGGGGGTTCCGAACATCCCAGCCAACGATGTCTGAACAGTGGGGTGTCCAGTTATTGGGCGTCCAGATAGTAGGGTGATTGTTGTATACTGTATTTTTTATTTTTTTTTATTTTATTATTTGTTATTGTTGCTAATTTCATACTGTGCCTAATGTATGAATTAAACTTTATCATAGGTATGTATATATGTATAGGAAAAAACATGTATTCCCTCTGTTATCCATCATAATAGAGCAAAAGCAATGTCCAGGTAGTGGCTCTGTCCAGATAGTGGACTTCTTCCCTGGTCCCCATTCATATATAACCTAACGTTGAAAGCCAGTGCAAAAGGCCACTACAGTACATACTTGTTCCTGTTGTTTAATACAGTCCTTCCTCCAATTTTGCGAGAATATGGTTGACAAAAACCGTCGCAAAATCAAAATTTGCAAAATTCAAATGAATATATGAAATAAAGGCAAATTGGTCGACACCCCAAGGTAAGCACTTTTTCCCACTCTTTCTCTCAACTCTACCTCTTAATTTTACGATGATAAATGAAACAAACATGAACTGATATACTGTACAGTGATATTAATGAGAAAATATCATAGGTAAGAAACATTAAAAAAAAAAAATGCATTTACACTGATGTGAAGATTGGCGTGGTGTACGGGACTGGTGGCGGGGCGAGGCTTGGCTACTGTGGCCCCGCGGGGCCTAAGTCATCACTATCACTGTCGGCAGATATTTCCACATCTTGCTGTGTTTTTTCTGCCTCTCTCATGAATCCCTCAAAGTCAGAATCGTCACTGGGGTCATCAGAATGAAAAAGGTTAGGGATGCTAGGATCACTGGCTGCTTGGGGAGGGGTGGCAGGACGGCTGGTCGATGGGGCAGGGTCTCTTGGGGTTCTCATGAATTTTGTGATTAGAGACTGCTTCCTCTTGTTAACCCCATCTCTATGTAGGTCAGCATAAAAACGAAGGGCCCTGTCAACACTGTGGCATGCGTCCTGAGCCCTAAATTGATCACATTCGTTGTTCACGATGGTTTTTTTCAGCTGGTCAGTGATGGCGAGAATATTCGCCAGGATATGCATCGTTAATTCTCGGCCGCTTCGCTTTTATGCTGACCTCCACAGAGATGGGGTAAACAAGAGGAAGCAGTCTCTAATCACAAAATTCATGAGAACCCCAAGAGACCCTGCCCCATCAACCAGCCGTCCTGCCACCCCTCCCCAAGCAGCCAGCGATCCTAGCATCCCTAACCTTTTTCATTCTGATGACCCCAGTGACGATTCTAACTTCAAGGGATTCATGAGAGAGGCAGAAAAAACACAGCAAGATGTGGAAATACCTGCCGAAATTGTGAGAGTCAGTGACCTTGGTTGGAAACAGGTGCAAACAAACGAGACGGGGCAGCAGACCACTGAACTAGGAGGCTCAGTACGCCCAATGAACCATGACGTCACTACTTGGGGTGGCAAAGTAGTGCGGGAAGACAACTCTCCCACCACTCGACCTCGCAAAGTGTGTAATCGCTCGCAAAGTTCATAAATGTTAAAAAATACATGACTTTTGGAACTACCTCGCAAAATTGGTGAATCGCAAAGTTAAAATTCGCAAAGTTGAAGGATATTCTGTACTACTCTAGTCAAGAAGACATATAAACCACAGCCAATCAATTATCATTACCAGGCAGACCTGTCAGCCACAGACAAGCAATCACCACTTCAGGGTCATACCCTGTAGTGATGTGAAAAAACATGAAAAAATGGCTAAACAAGAAAAAATGCATTGGGCACACAAAACATAATGGTGAAATGGACTAAAATCATGATAGAACAGAATAAAATTGTGGCATAGTACAGTAAGCAAGAATAAAATCAATTTCAACACTCACAATTCGACCATCCCTCATCAGTCTTACCCAGGATCTCCTGCTTCTAAGGAGTCAGCACTACTCTCTTCCTTTTTCCTGGTGAAGTGGCCATCATCACACACTCTAGGAAGAGGCATGCAGGGAATAGCAAGGCGTGAAGCAGGTACGGAACCACCACAAAAACTACCACGTGCGCTGCATAACAGCGGTCTGAGAAGAACTGCCCACTACACAAGCGACACACATCAGCTGAGAGCGAGCAGCAGGGGTGTCTGGAGGACGTAGGGTAAATAAACAAGCCCGACACGACAGCGCCGGCAGATTATTCTCACCCGTCCGGGCGGAAATTTTTTGCACAACCTTAGTTTCGGAACAGACGCAAGCTTTTTGTCTAGATAGTAGGAAAATGTACGAATATTGGTTTCGAACAGCCAGATGACAGTGGCCGGGTAATGGATGGTCTGGGTACTGTCTATCTACTATCTGTCTACTGCCAGACGCCTCAATCCCGAACGGGGTGGCCACAAACAAATCGCCTCCATGTCACTCTGTCTCCTGCCATTTCACTACCATGCTTCCAACTCACATCCCCCTCTCTCATATACCTCGCCACTTCATCCCTCCATCTCATCCTCGGCCTCCCCCTCCCTCTCGCCCCCTCCACCTCACTCTCATACACTCTCCTCGTCAATCTTTCACTCTCCATCCTCTCCACATGCCCAAACCACCTTAACGTGTTTCTCCTAACACTTCCCATCACGTCCTCAACCACACCACAATGCTCCTTCACTTCCTCATTTGTTAGTCTGTCTCTCCATGTGACTTCACATGCTCCTCTCAAATAACTCATTTCCACTGCTCTCACTCTTGACTTCTGTCCTTCCAACAGGGTCCAAGCTTCACTTCCATATGTCAGAGTTGGTATCACAATACTGTCATGTAACAACTTTTTCACTTCCATGCTCACCTTCCTGTTTCTTATCACTGCTTTCAACGAACCAGCAACCTTCCTTCCCTGCTGTACCCTTTCGAGCACTTCACCCTCCAGACTTCCATCCTTACTCGTCACAC
>JAGKTI010006348.1:0-29145 GCA_018397915.1 Birgus latro
GGGCTTTTACAATGGAAATGACAACTAATCTCACAGACACGCAACGCAACCAAGTCAGTTTGGTCCATTGCAAGCACCATTCACGTCTAGCGTACTTTAGTTGTCTACTTAAAGAAGTGATGGATGAAGCAAACCATGGAAAATTATCTTATACAATGACCGTCTTTACAACTTAAGGACAGCAATAACCAAAGATAGACAAGCTCATTATTATATATAGTCACCAAATCATCAGAAGAATTGGTGCAGTTCAGATGTTGATCAGCTTTGCAATAAATCAGATCATGGTTAGTAATCATATTATTTTTGAACCCAATAACCAAAAGTGATCAAAGCATGGTCCAAGATGAAAGAGTCTGTTGAACCAACCTCCACATCCAGTATACGACTTCAGTCAGTAAGAGATAAGATCAGATCAAGGACTTGTTCCAAGATGTTAGTTGATTGACAAATGTGATTTTGAAAATTATTATGATTGATCAGTTTGAGGAATTCGGAAGAAAAGGGTTTCAGCTGATGGTTGTTGATCTAAGAATTGAAATTACTAGAAACAAGCAGTCCACCAGATTTCAAGGAAGATGCTCTGAGAAACTGACCAAACTCTTATGAAACCTTGATTAGTGCCTAGATGACCCGGTTGGTATGCAGTTGCATTTCTAATAGTTTGCTGATTGACATTTATTAATCTATTAATCTATCTATCTATCTATTGCCAGATGCCTTAATCCCATAAGGGGTGGCCATAAACAAATCACCACCATGTTGCCCTGTCCCCTGCCATTTCACTGCCCTGCTTCCAGCTCACACCCCCCCTCTCTTATATACCTCTCCACCCCATCTCTCCATCTCATCCTTGGCCTCCCCCTCCCTCTTCCCCCCTCCACCTCACTCACATACACCCTCCTCATCAGTCTCTCACTCTCCATCCTCCCCACGTGGCCAAACCACCTCAGTGTGTTTCTCCTAATGTTTCCTATCACATCCACATCCACACCACAATGATCCTTCACTTCCTCATTTGTCAATCTGTCTCTCCATGTGACTCCACATGCTCCTCTTGAATAACTCATTTCCACAGCTCTCATCCTTGACTTCTGTCCCTTCAACAAGGTCCGAGCTCCACTTCCATATGGTGGAGTTGGTATCACAATACTGTCATGTAGTAACTTTTTCACTTCCATGCTCACTTCCCTGTTTCTGATCACTGCTTTCAAGGAACCAGCAACCTTTCTTCCTTGTTGCATCCATTCAAGCACTTCACCCTCCAAACTTCCATCCTTACTCATCACACTACCCAAGTATAATGCACTCACATTTTCCATTTCCTCCTCATCTAACCTCACTGTACAGTCGCCCAAAGAAGTGATGACTCACTTTCTTTAAGTTTTGGACAAAACTCCCTGTGTCTGGCAACGTTTATTTAGGAGACGGAAACAGTCTTTGCCTGCCCTGCAAACATTATTTATGGTGTAAAAAAAATTAATCTTGCGAAAATACTTGTTAAGTTTAGCCTTTGTTTTTTTTTCTTTTTTTTATAGATCAATCAAAAAATAAATAAATAGTGACATCTGGCACATTTTCGCAACTCATACCAGCAGTTACCAATGAAGCGATTTTCCCGCAAAATTTAGAGATTTCAAAAGCAGTCTAGCTGGTATAAAATTATTACATTTCTCTAGCTCTTTTTTTTTTCAGGTCTTGCCCATTATTTATTTTTAGGTCTTGCCCATTTTTTTTTCGTTAATTTCCCTCAGTCTGGCAGATTTTTACCGCATCTGAGACTAATTTAGCGGATTTCAATAATTTTTCCTTTGGCAACAGTGCACGGTGTCAGGGGACATTTAGGTATTTCAAAAGGATAATGATATTGTATAATTCGAGTATACAATGTATAGCTATGTGTGCCAGAATGACTATCGAGTCATTTACTAAGAGAGAATAGACTCGTGAAATCAAGTAGCAATTTCACTTATGCTGGCTTACTTCGCCAATTCTCTAGAGTCGAGAATTTATAGACTTTCTCAGCGGTACACAGTAGAGACTAGACACTCAAGTAGGCTGTAATATTGTACCGTTGGCCTCTAGGAAAGTTAGTTTCTCCCCTTAACATTCAAAAATGATAATAATAAAGATAAACAGGATCTTGGCTGAGCCAAACTCCTAGCTAGCACAACGGATTTAAGGATTAATGCCAAAAGCTGGCCTAAGTACCAGTCGTGATTTGATACAAAGAGTTGTGCTAACGTGGAGTAGCAAAACTATATTAAACAAGTGGGAAAATTAAACACGACTGTTACATTTAACAAAGCTCAAGAAAACGAACTGTAAATTTATTAAATACAAGCAAATAAATTTACGTTACATGACTCCAATTCAAATCAAAGGAAGGGAAATGCACTCACTCACTCAGACAAACAGCTAAATATCTCAAAAGCTTAAGCCTAGGAAAAGAAAATACTAATCGGTATGGATGAGACCGAGCTGCTGTGACGATCACCAAGGGGGTGGGAGCTACGGGACACATGCCAACAGAAGCTGAGATCTGAAATCGCTAAGAAATCACTCGAGCCTTTAGAGGCGTACCGCGACGCGCCGTGTCTACAGACAGACTGAGCTCCGATTTGAATACATAGCGTGACGAGCGTGGGAAGAGGGCGCGGCCGGCATATAACGGCTCAGAGCGGGACCGATAATTCAAAAATTATCGCTCAGAGGAACGCACCGCCCGCACATAAAAACAATTACTCGCGGTAGAATGACGAAAGTTTTGACAACTTGATGCGAATACAAGCACGCGAGCGGACGGTTTGAGAGAATGAGCGAAACATCGTACATTTCATAATAACTCGTTCCTCCCGCAAAATCACTCGATGTCTCAATTTACTTAACATGGTTTTACGTTGTAGAAAATTCGTGACATTATGCCCTTGAAAAAATTAAAATTTTACTTTAGTAAAATTTGACATTATATACAGTATATATATATGCATCCTAGCTCATTCACACAAGATTCACACTGTGGTGTGTGTACTATCCTGTTACAGGAGAAAAACATTGTCGCCTGTGAGTGTAAAAACCTCGTATTTACGTTAAGAAAAGCAAGCTTGAGGGAAAAACTCCGAGACGACAGTGAAAAATCCTGTACTCAGGTCAAACTGAGCGAAAGTTCGCTACATTTATATTGACAACTAATTGTTATGTAGCGTGGCGTATGTGATACACGGTGTAGGTGTGACAGTTGTAGTGTAACTATACCTACGTGTGCAATAATAAAAATACATATTAATGCAATAATAAAGGCGACGAGGGCAGAGGAGATGAAGTGCCAGCGTGCAGCAGAGACAATCAATGGTCCTGGACATCTTCACCCAACAACTGTACCTGTGGGATAAGTCAAGGTGGAGCATCAATACTGTCAGTGAAAGAATTTGCACTAAATTACAATTTCATCCACCCAGCAATCAATCCATACACAAAAGAAAGTACTCTTTAGCTGAAAGTCAATTAACAGCAAGTTTCGTACATATGTCGCCATTGTTTCCTTAATAGTCGCCTTTTTTAACCTACACTTACGCCTAATAAAGGGCTCGTCATCAGTGCCCTCGACTGGGATCGCACCACCACTACTCGCCTGTCATCAGTGTCCTCGGTTGGGTTCACCGTGACTGCACACTTATAGCTATACTTATCATTACAAAGGGCCTGTCACCTCGACTGCCCATTTGTCATCGGTGTCCTCGGTTGGGTTCACCGTGACTGCACACTCATAAATTTACTCTTATTATTCGTAAAGGTAGTCGAGAATCCCTATGCAAACTTGGGCAGGTCACATTTTAACACCCTGCATGGGTGTGAACACTCATGTGGCTTCTGTGTAATCTCCGGGAATCCTCAGGGAGGCCCACAGCTCGAGATACCCCACAAGCTATTTCAAACACAGCCTCAGATTGCCTCTGCGGGGTCTCGGACTTCCCCCTTAACCTACCTTAATCTACGGTACATACAATATGCACAAGCCCTACGCTTACAACTAATAAGGGCTTGTCATCGGTGTCCTCGGTTGGGATCGCCGAGAATGTGCACTTATAAGCTACGGTACATATGTATGTACAGACCCCAGACATATTATGTCCTGTGGGGCCAACAAGCGAGACGTGAGGTCTTAGCAGCATAGTACTGACTGGGAACCAAGCTAGTTCTTGGATTGCTCAAATCTCTTAGAACAGCACAGTCTTAGGGAACCCAGTGTACGACAGATACCCACATTACCACTGCCGTCTCTCACACGACTCAGAGATTATGGGCGTGGATTCAAACAGTGCAGGAAGGAAACTTTCCTGAATGGTGGTACGTCGACACACATTACAGGAGTGCACAAAACTATCAATTTCCTGTCCCATTCCTGGCCAGAAAAAGTCAGCACAGATACGGCCTTGGGTTTTCTTTTTGCCCATATGACCTCCTGATGCTAAACAATGACCCCATTCTAACACTGCTTGGTGGTAATTTGCGGGAACGACAAACTGCAGTCAAACCTCGCCCTCGGGTGTTCGTGACTAACAGTAGAGCCGTCCTTGTTTACAAAGGAACCTGGCTCGTCCACTCTGTGAATACTTGGTCACTTTACCCTATTGTTTCTTCCACACAACAGCAAGGGTCGGGTCAGTCTGTTGCTCTTGGACAAGATCTTGACTACAAATCGGATCTTGCGGCAATGCAGTAGCCACTGGGGCAACACAATTTGGAGCCTTGGCCATAGCTCGTGTTACTGCAGCCGAAGTCTGAGTAGTGACATCTGTGGTGCAGCTATACTTGGCACCTGGTATATTGCCTATTATGAGGTCAAACAAAGGTTCTTGCATGACAACTGCAACTGTTGAACCTGTGTAAAAGGGAGATGCTACCTGGATACGTGCCTCAGGGAACAATCTCACTGATCCATCAATAAGCTGAGCTTGGATCTATCTGCCTGTATACTCTTCAGGACGAACAAGACTCTGCCTGACAGTACAACCTGAGGAACCATTGTCTCTTAGTACATTAACAGAAACACCTCCCACAAACCCTGGCTGAACAAGGAAGGCACTGTTACCTGTGGGAGGGCCTGTGGAGGAAGCAGCCAGCCACTGATAAGGCTGCATGGCACACATCTCTTCAAATCTGACAGGAGTATTTGCCTTCGGGATCGTACCCGAACTAGATGCATGAGGAGCTGTACTCACCATCTGGGGAGCAGGAGCACTGACGGCCTGTGGAGGAGAGTTCACCGTCTGAGGGGGACTAGTGAACTGTGAAGGAGGAGCTGTGCTGGTGGGGATGGCACCATCGTGCGCTTGTTGAGGAATGAAGGCTGCATTCGCCTCCTGCCTCCGATACACTGGAGCTGGTGTCGAAAAGGTTTGTCCCGGTTGGCGATTGCGTGGATGTTACTGCTGTTGTTTAGGGTACTGCTGCTGGTTGGGATACTTCTGCTGGTTAGAGTACTGCTTGTACCTCTTCCAGTCAGGTTTCTGTGTATTCTGCCCCTGGTCCTTCTGCAGTTTGTTTGGACCATGACCATTATTTTGAAAACAGCCTTGATGCTGGGGTTCAGTCTGAGATTGCTTCCCAGACTTAGCAGTATCTTTCTTATTCCATGGCTGTTGCCTACGAGTTTGGTACCCGTACGCAGTAAAGAAAGCATCAGCCTTCTCTACCATTTGTGTCGCATCCTTCACTTTGGACATCTTGAGCTGGGCCATAAGCTCAGCAGGCCACGACTTTTCCAGCTGTGTGCGCAGCACGAGGTCGATCATTCCCTCTCGTGTGCTGGGAGTCTCGTCCTTCTCCATCCACTCGCCCAAATATGCCTTGAGACAGTCAATGAACTGAATAGCTGTCTCCTTTTCCTGGAGACGCGCCTTCATGAACTGATTTCTAGCATGATCAACAGTAAGACCATACGCTTTGATGAGTGCGGTCTTCATCATCTCGTACGTGAGATTATCTCCGCGAATTCTGTAGAGAATGTCGAGGGCAGGGCCCTCAAACAGGCTAAGGAACTGAAGCCGCTTAGCTGCCTCATCCAGATCGTACAGGTTTGCCACGTCTTCGAAACGAACTATAAATGGCTCGATTCGCTCGCCTTCCTTGTAAGAGGGAAGCTTGAGACGTGGAGTTGCTAGAAAAGGTGCTGAGAGAGCAGTAGTGGAGCTTGGATTGGCTGCACCCGGTGTGCCTGAAGCCATGGAGTCTCGCTTTAGCTTTAGGACTTCCAACTCGTGTTCACGTTCTCTCTCGTTCCTCGCGCTCAGCACGTTCATGTTCTTCACATGCGTCGCGTTCAGCATGCTCATGTTCACGTGCTTGGCGCTCATGTTCATGTGCTTTGTCTCGCTCTCGTTCCTCGTACTCACGTAGTTCTTTCTCATGCTCACGCTGAATTTTCCGCTCTTCACGGGCGGCATTTTCACATTGCTGCTCGTAATTGAAGCGCGACAGGACATAATCTCGAATTTTCTGTGGGTTGGTAAGCCCCATTTCCTTAGCTTCTTGCACGAATGCACTGGATTCCATCGTGCTTAGTTTGAGACTGATAAGTAAAAGTGAGTAAGTGATTCGGTAATAATTTCAGGCTAGGAGTTTATCCTGGCGAGGTCTCCAGATGTCGGGAAATTTAGGCATTTCAAAAGGATAATGATATTGTATAATTCGAGTATACAACGTATAGCTATGTGTGCCAGAATGACTATCGAGTCATTTACTAAGAGAGAATAGACTCGTGAAATCAAGTAGCGATTTCACTTATGCTGGCTTACTTCGCCAATTCTCTAGAGTCGACAATTTATAGACTTTCTTAACGGTACACAGCAGAGACTAGACGCTCAATTAGGCTGTAATATTGTACCGCTGGCCTCTAAGAAAGTTAGTTTCTCCCCTTAACATTCAAAATTGATAATAATAAAGATAAACAGGATCTTGGCTGAGCCAAACTCCTAGCTAGCACAACGGATTTAAGGATTAATGCCAAAAGCTGGCCTAAGTACCAGTCGTGATTTAATACAAAGAGTTGTGCTAACGTGGAGTAGCAAAACTATATTAAATAAGTGGGAAAATTAAACACGACTGTTACATTTAACAAAGCTCAAGAAAACGAACTGTAAATTTATTAAATACAAGCAAATAAATTTACGTTACATGACTCCAATTCAAATCAAAGGAAGGGAAATGCACTCACTCACTCAGACAAACAGCTAAATATCTCAAAAGCTTAAGCCTAGGAAAACAAGAAAATACTAATCGGTATGGATGAGACCGAGCTGCTTCGACAATCACCAAGGGGGTGGGAGCTACGGGACACACGCCAACACAAGGTGAGATCTGAAATCGCTAAGAAATCACTCAAGCCTTTAGAGGCGTACCGCGACGCGCCGTGTCTACAGACAGACTGAGCTCCGATTTGAATACATAGCGCGACGAGCATGGGATGAGGGCGTGGCCAGCGTATAACGGCTCAGAGCGGGACTGATAATTCAAAAATTATCTCTCAGAGGAACGCACCGCCCGCACCTAAAAACAATTACTCACGGTAGAATGACGAAAGTTTTGACAACTTGAGCGAATACAAGCACGCGAGCGGACGGTTTGAGAGAATGAGCGAAACATTGTACATTTCATAATAATTCGTTCCTCCCGCAAAATCACTCGATGTCACAATTTACTTAACATGGTTTTACGATGTAGAAAATTCGTGACACATGGCAGGCCTTCCGTCAGTCATTACCACGGCAGGAGAGGGAGAAGTTGTCTCGACCTTTGTCACAGTCCCCCCCCCCATTCCCCCCTATTTTTAATATAATGTTTTTGGTTTTATCTTCATTGTCGCATTCATGCTTTTGACTATCAACCTCTCCCTCTTTAGTTCTTCCATGCAACTGCCCTACATGTTTTATAACATGTTGGAATTTCCTGTGAATAAAAATGACCAGTTTTCCACTCATGATTGCACTGGTTTCACTAACGTCACTGAATGCCGGCAGATTAATTTGCTTCTTGATAGCAACACAAGTTGTAAGTATTTTAGTTGTTCTTGGGCACACGTATTAATCCGTCTGTCTTGATCTTGTGCTACGAGGGGCTTCAGTAGCAAATTTCCATTGTTCTACCTCTATATCGCTTATCTATCTGTTAACTGTTAAGGTGCCAGTGTATCTGTGTTACTGGAATATTTGCTAAATAAAGAGCAATAATCTGCTTGCACCGATAGGCTGTAGTTTCTTGTTGATCAATCTTGCTTTCAGGCTTTCAGCACTTACGGGTTTACCTGCGTTAATATCATCCCGCATAGAGAATTAAATGTGGATAATAATATATCTGTAGATGTTTATTTTTCTTATTTGATGACACTAATGATTTCGAAATTATGATTATCTGCGGGTTTTATTTTATGGGACATATTTCCTTCAGTATTGTTGATTTTGAATGGAAAATAAGTATTACGAGAGTTTCTCCGCATTTTAACCCTGAAACCGTTGAGCGATAGGGAGTGCGTTTCACATTCTTTCGTACTACTAAGCCACAACTTTGGTGTACAGTAAAACCTCGATATAACGGACTTCAGTAGACTGGAATTCGCTTTTATCGGACTCGAGGAGCTACCGGACTAAACTCCTGTATATCGGAAAAAGTCCGATAAAGCCAGAAAGCAGTCCGGACTGCCTGACAACTTCAGCTATGTTCACCACAATAAGACAAGTAAAAGACATGTCTTTCAGTGCACAGTACAGTATTATTATACCATTTGATTAATGTAGTGAAGGTATGATGTAATGGGGTGTATAAAAGCCCGCATTGCCCAGAGGCAAAGTGGGGATCCTCTCTTTGGCTCAGTGGTAACGTGCGCGCGATTCAAGCACGAGGGCCTGAGTTCGAATCTCGGCCAGAACAGTGATTAATTTATTCAGTTTCATTTCAGTTATTACATTGGTCGGCAGCGGGTGGGATGTGAGGTAAGGGCCATGAGGGTCATATGTTGTGTTGATAGCCTTACATCCCGGTGGTGGCCTCCAGTGCTACGCTACCATGTGGGAGAGCGAAACTGACCAAATTAATCACTAAGGGGAGAAAAGAGTGATGTAATGGGGTGTATAAAAAAAGAAAAGCCCACGTTGCCCAGAGGCAAAGTGGGTGATCCTCTCTTTGGCTTAGTGGTAACATGCGCACGATTCAAGTGTGGTGGCCTGAGTTCGAATCTTGGCCAGAACAGTGATTAATTTATTCAGTTTCATTTCAGTTATTACATTGGTCGGCAGCAGTGTGGATGTGAGGTAAGGGCCATGAGGGTCATATGTCGTGTTGACAGCCTTGCATCCCGGTGGTGGCCTCCAATGCTACGCTACCATGTGGGAGAGCGAAACTGACAAAATTAATCACCAGGGGGAGAAAAGAGTGATGTAATGGGGTGTATAAAAGCCCGCATTGCCCAGAGGCAAAGTGGGGATCCTCTCTTTGGCTCAGTAGTTAACGTGCGCACGATTCAAATGTGAGGGCCTGAGTTCGAATCTCGGCCGGAACAGTGATTAATTTATTCAGTTTCATTTCAGTTATTACAATAACACAGTACAATACTGCAATGGTGGTGAAAACCACTGATGCAATCCGGACTAATGTCTGATATTTCGGAAAAAGTCTGGATTAGCAGGGGTAAGTCCGGATGTCGCTTTTATCGGAATTTCGCATATTTCGGACTGGCCTGAGCCCCAATTAGACCATTATAGTGAGGTCTTACTGTATTGTGGTTTCCTCTTCCGTAATGCGAGATATACAGGGTAAAAATGCTAATATATTACTTTTTGGTGTTGTTTACCAAAATTCTGTTCTTTCCTGTGTGCAATATAGAAAATATAACATGGCCGTGTGTCACAAATTTTCTACATCGTAAAATTATGTAAAGTAAATTGTGACATCGAGTGATTTTGCGGGAGGAACGAATTATTATGAAATGTACAATGTTTTGCTCATTCTCTCAAACCGTCCGCTCGCGTGCTTGTATTTGCATCAAGTTGTCAAAACTTTCGTCATTCTTCCGCGAGTGATTGTTTTTATGTGCAGGTGGTGGGTGCGTTCCTCTGAGTGATAATTTTTGAATTATTGGTCCCGCTCTGAGCCGTTACACGCCGGCCGCGCCCCTTCACATGCTCTGCGCGCCGTGTATTCAAATCAGAGCTCAGTCTGTCTGTAGACACAGCGCGTCGCGGTACGCCTTGAAAGGCTTCAGTGATTTCTTAGCGATTTCAGATCTCAGCTTGTGTTGGCGTGTATCGTCGTAGCTCCCACCCCTTTGGTGATCGTCGCAGCAGCTCGGTCTCATCTATATTGATTAGTATTTTCTTGTTTTCCTAGGCTTAAGCTTTTGAGATATTTAGCTGTTTGAGTGAGTGAGTGCATTTCCCTTCCTTTGATTTGAATTGGAGTCATGTAACGTAAACTTATTTGCTTGTATTTAATAAATTTACAGTTCGTTTTCTTGAGCTTTGTTAAATGTAACAGTCGAGTTTAATTTTCCCACATATTTAATATAGTTTTGCTACTCCACGTTAGCACAACTCTTCGTATTAAATCACGACTGGTACTTAGGCCAGCTTTTGGCATTAATCCTTAAATCCGTTGTGCTAGCTAGGAGTTTGGCTCAGCCAAGATCCTGTTTATCTTTATTATCATTTTTTGATTGTTAAGGGGAGAAACTAACTTTCTCAGAGGCCAACGGTACAATATTACAGCCTACTTGAGCGTCTAGTCTCTGCTGTGTACCGTTGAGAAAGTCTATAAATTCTCGACTCTAGAGAATTGGCAAAGTAAGCCAGCATAAAGTGAAATCGCTGCTTAATTTCATGAGTCTATTCTCTCGTAGTAAATGACTCGATAGTCATTCTTAGCACACATAGCTATATATTGTATACTCGAATTATACAATATCACATTATTCTTTTGAATTATACACTTATCCTTCTGAAATACTAAATTTCCCCGACATTTGGCGACCTCATTCCAGGATAAGCTCCTAGCTTGGAATTATTACCGAATTACTCACTCTTACTTATCAGTCTCAGTTGTCACTCAGTCTCAAACTAAACACGATGGAATCCAGTACATTCGTGCAAGAAGCTAAGGACATGGGGCTTACTAACCCCCAGGAAATTCGAGATTATGTCCTGATGCGCTTCAATTACGAGCAGCAACATGAAAATGCCGCCCGTGAAGAGCGGAGAATTCAGAGCGAGCATGAGAAAGAACTACATGAACATGAGCGTGCTGAGCGCGAGGCACGTGAAGAACGTGAGCGTGAGGAACAAGAGAGAGAACGTGAACACGAGCGCCAAGCACGTGAACATGAGCTGCAAGTGCTGAAGCTCAAGCGAGACTCCTTGGCTTCAGGCACACCGGGTGCAGCTAATCCAAGCTCCTCTACTGCTCTCTCAGCACCTTTTCTAGCAACTCCATGTCTCAAGCTTCCTTCTTACAAGGAAGGCGAGCGAATCGAGCCATTTATAGCTCGTTTCGAAGACGTGGCAAACCTGTACGATCTGGATGAGGCAGCTAAGCGGCTTCAGTTCCTTAGCCTGTTTGAGGGCCCTGCCCTCAACATTCTCTACAGAATTCGCGGAGATAATCTCACATATGAGATGATGAAGACCGCACTCATCAAAGCGTACGGTCTTACTGTTGATCATGCTAGAAATCAGTTCATGAAGGCGCGTCTCCAGGAAAAGGAGACAGCTGTTCAGTTCCTTGACCGTCTCACGGCATATTTGGGCGAGTGGATGGAGAAGGACGAGACTCCCAGCACACGAGAGGGAATGATCGACCTCGTGCTGCGCACACAGCTGGAAAAGTCGTGGCCTGCTGAGCTTATGGCCCAGCTCAAGATGTCCAAAGTGAAGGACGCGACACAAATGGTAGAGAAGGCTGATGCTTTCTTTACTGCGTACGGGTACCAAACTCGTAGGCAACAGCCATGGAATAAGAAAGATACTGCTAAGTCTAGGAAGCAATCTCAGACTGAACCCCAGCATCAAGGCCATTCTCAAAATAATAGTCATGGTCCAAACAAACCGCAGATGGACCAGGGGCAGAATACACAGAATCCTGACTGGAAGAGGTACAACAAGTACCCTAACCAGCAGCAGTACCCTAAACAACAACAGTATCAGCCACGCAATCGCCAACCGGGACAAACCTTTTCTACACCAGCCCCAGTGTATCGGAGGCAGGAGGCAAACGCAGCCTTCATTCCTCAACAGGCGCACGATGGTGCCGTCCCCACCAGCACAGCTCCTCCTTCACAGTTCACTAGTCCCCCTCAGACGGTGAACTCTCCTCCACAGGCCGTCAGTGCTCCTGCTCCCCAGATGGTGAGTACAACTCCTCATGCATCTAGTTCGGGTATGATCCCTAAGGCAAATACTCCTGTCAGATTTGAAGAGATGTGTGCCATGCAGCCTTATCAGTGGCTGGCCGCTTCCTCCACAGGCCCTCCCACAGGTAACAGTGCCTTCCTTGTTCAGCCAGGGTTTGTGGGAGGTGTTTCTGTTAACGTTCTGAGAGACAGTGGTTCCTCAAGTTGTACTGTCAGGCAGAGTCTTGTTCATCCTGAAGAGTATACAGGCAGACAGATCCAAGCTCGACTTATTGATGGATCAGTGAGATTGTTCCCTGAGGCACGTATCCAGGTAGCATCTCCCTTTTACACAGGTTCAACAGTTGCAGTTGTCATGCAGGAACCTAAATTTGACCTCATAATAGGCAATATACCAGGTGCCAAGTATAGTTGCACCACAGATGTCACTACTCAGACTTCGGCTGCAGTAACACGAGCTATGGCCAAGGCTCCAAATTGTGTTGCCCCAGTGGCTATTGCATTGCTTCAAGATCCGATTTGTAGTCAAGATCTTGTCCAAGAGCAACAGACTGACCCGACCCTTGCTGTTGTGTGGAAGAAACAAAAGGGTAAAGTAACCAAGTATTCACGGGGTGGACGAGCCAGGTTCCTTCGTAAACAATGACGGCTCTACCGTGAGTCACGAACACCCGAGGGCGAGGTTCGACTGCAGTTTGTCGTTCCCACAAACTACCGCCAAGCAGTGTTACAATGGGGTCATTGTTTAGCATCAGGAGGTCATATGGGCAAAAAGAAAACCCAAGGCCGTATCCGTGCTGACTTTTTCTGGCCAGGAATGGGACAGGAAATTGATAGTTTTGTGCACTCCTGTAATGTGTGTCGACGTACCACCATTCAGGAAAGTTTCCTTCCTGCGCCGTTTGAATCCATGCCCATAATCTCTGAGTCGTGTGAGAGAGGGCAGTGGTAATGTGGGTATCTGTTGTACACTGGGTTCCCTAAGACTGTGCTGTTCTAAGAAATTTGAGCAATTCAAGAACTAGCTTGGTTCCCAGTTAGTACTATGCTGCTAAGACCTCACGTCTCGCTTGTTGGCCCCACAAGACATAATATGTCTGGGGTCTGTACATACATATGTACTGTAGCTCATAAGTGCACATTCTCGGCGATCCCATCCGAGGACACCGACGACAAGCCCTTATTAGTCGTAAGCGTAGGGCTTGTGCATATTGTATGTACCGTAGATTAAGGTAGGTTAAGGGGGAAGTCTGAGACCCCGCAGAGGCAATCTGAGGCTGTGTTTGAATTAGCTTGTGGTGTATCTCGAGCTGTGGGCCTCCCTGAGGATTCCCGGAGATTACACAGAAGCCACATGAGTGTTCACACCCATGCAGGGTGTTAAAATGTGACCTGCCCAAGTTTGCATAGGGATTCTCGACTACCTTTACTAGTGTATAGTTATAAGTGTGCAGTCACGGTGAACCCAACCGAGGACACTGATGACAAACGGGCAGTCGCGGTGACGAGCCCTTTGTAATGATAAGTATAGCCATAAGTGTGCAGTCACAGTGAACCCAACCGAGGACACCGATGACAAACGGGCAGTCGCGGTGACGAGCCCTTTGTAATGATAAGTATAGCTATAAGTGTGCAGTCACAGTGAACCCAACCGAGGACACAGATGACAAACGGGCAGTCGCGGTGATGAGCCCTTTGTAATGATAAGTATAGCTATAAGTGTGCAGTCACGGTGAACCCAACCGAGGACACTGATGACAGGCGGGTAGTCGCGGCGATCCCAGCCGAGAGCACCGACGACGAGCCCTTTATTAGGCGTAAGTGTAGGTTAAAAAAGGCAACTATTAAGGAAATAATGGCAACATTCGTACGAAACTTGCTGTTAACTGACTTTCAGCTAAAGAGTACTTTCCTTTGTGTATGGATTGATTGCTGGGTGGATGAAATTGTAATTTAGTGCAAATTTTTTCATTGACACTATTGATGCTCCACCTTGACTCATCCCACAGGTACAGTTGTTGGGTGAAGAAGATGTCCAGGACCATTGATTGTCTCTGCTGCACGCTGCCACTTCTTCTCCTCTGCCCTCGTCGCCTTTATTATTGCGTTAACATGTATTATCATTATTGCTTTACACGTAGGTACAGTTACACTACAACTGTCACACCTACACCATGTATCACATACATCACGCTACATAACAATTAGTTTTCTATGTAAATGTAGCGAACTTTCGCTCAGTTTGACCTGAGTACAGGATTTTTCACTGTCGTCTCGGAGTTTTTCCCTCAAGATTGCTTTTCTTAACGTAAATACGAGTTTTTTACGCTCACAGGCGTCAATGTTTTTCTCTTGTAAGAGGATAGTACATACACCACAGTGTGAATCCTGTGTGACTGAGCTAGGATGCATATATATACTGTATATAATGTCAAATTTTACTAAAGTAAAATTTTAATTTTTTCAAGGGCGTAATGTCACAAATTTTCTACATCGTAAAATTATGTAAAGTAAATTGTGATATTGAGTGATTTTGCGGGAGGAACGAATTATTATGAAATGTACGATGTTTCGCTCATTCTCTCAAACCGTCCGCTCGCGTGCTTGTATTCGCATCAAGTTGTCAAAACTTATGTCATTCTTCCGTGAGTGATTGTTTTTATGTGCGGGTGGTGGGTGCATTCCTCTGAGTGATAATTTTTGAATTATCGGTCCCGCTCTGAGCCGTTACACGCCGGCCGCGCCCCTTCACACGCTCTGCGCGCCGTGTATTCAAATCAGAGCTCAGTCTGTCTGTAGACACAGCGCGTCGCGGTACGCCTTGAAAGGCTTCAGTGATTTCTTAGCGATTTCAGATCTCAGCTTGTGTTGGCGTGTATCGTCGTAGCTCCCACCCCCTTGGTGATCGTCGCAGCAGCTCGGTCTCATCTATATTGATTAGTATTTTCTTGTTTTCCTAGGCATAAGCTTTTGAGATATTTAGCTGTTTGTCTGAGTGAGTGAGTGCATTTCCCTTCCTTTGATTTGAATTGGAGTCATGTAACGTAAATTTATTTGCTTGTATTTAATAAATTTACAGTTCGTTTTCTTGAGCTTTGTTAAATGTAACAGTCGAGTTTAATTTTCCCACTTATTTAATATAGTTTTGCTACTCCACGTTAGCACAACTCTTTGTATTAAATCACGACTGGTACTTAGGCCAGCTTTTGGCATTAATCCTTAAATCCGTTGTGCTAGCTTGGAGTTTGGCTTAGCCAAGATCCTGTTTATCTTTATTATCATTTTTTGATTGTTAAGGGGAGAAACTCACTTCCTCAGAGGCCAACGGTACAATATTACAGCCTACTTGAGCGTCTAGTCTCTGCTGTGTACCGTTGAGAAAGTCTATAAATTCTCAACTCTAGAGAATTGGCGAAGTAAGCCAGCATAAAGTGAAATCGCTGCTTGATTTCACGAGTCTATTCTCTCGTAGTAAATGACTCGATAGTCATTCTTAGCACACATAGCTATATATTGTATACTCGAATTATACAATATCACATTATTCTTTTGAATTATACACTTATCCTTTTGAAATACCTAAATTTCCCCTGACACCGTGACAGTTGCCAGATACCACTTTCTGAGCGAAAGGTACTGGGAATCGGGACATCACTTCTTTGGGCGATTGTACATTCACTGACTTCACCTCTCTCGAGGACCATAACTTTACTCTTCCATACATTCACCTTTAGATTCCATTTCTTACACACTCTCCCAAGCTCGTCCACCGAGCCTTTCAGCTCCCCTCCGTGTTCACATAACAACACAGTATCATCAGCAAACAACAGTACAGGGAGTTTCCGAACACTGCCATCTCTCACTAGGGCTGCTTCAGCATCCACTGCTCTACCCTGCATCTTCTTGATAACCCCATCCATATACAGATTGAACAACCATGGAGACATGGCACATCCATGTTTCAATCCAATCTTCAAAAAGAAAAATTCACTCAGTTCACTAACCACACCCACTGCAGCCTTAGCACCCTCATACATACTTTTCACGGCATTCAACAACTTCCCATCTACTCCATATACTCGTATTCTTAATACCTTTCACAATCCTTGTCTATCTACCCTATCATATGCTTTCTCCAAATCCATGAAGGCTGCATACAACTTCTTTCCCTTCTCTAGAAACTTTTCCACTAAAGATCTAAGAATGAATATCTGATCTACACAACCTCTTCCCTTCCTAAAACCCTCCCTGTTTTTCTCGAACTAATTCCTCTGTTATTTCCCTGACTCTGTCAATAAGTATCCTACCATATATTTTTCCTATTACACTAAGAAGACATATTCCCCTGTGATTACCACATACTTCTTTTTCTCCATTTCCTTTGTGCAGCGGAATAATTATATCTGACTTCCAATCCTCCGGGACTCTACTTTCCTCCCAGGCCAATCTGCACATCTTCCACAACCATTCTACTACTATCTTTCCCCCATGCTTCAGCATTTCGCCACACACTTCATTAGTTCCTGGGGCTTTCCCCATTTTAACTTTCTTCATTATTTCCACAACTTCCATCTTCCTGATTTCTTCCTCTTTTGACATCCCTTCATCTCCCAGCCATTCCCCAGCCATTGTACTCGCATTACTTTCATTCTCTGTGTTCAACAATTCATTAAAGTGTTCTCTCCATCTATTCACTTCTTCTTCCTTCTCCACTAGTAATCTACCATTTTTTTCTTTCACTCCCCAACTAACTTCTTTGGCACTGTCTAACTCTCTTTACCTCTTTCCAGAACATTTTCTTACATTAATTCTTTCCAAATTCCTCATCCACTCTCTTCTTAATCTCTCTTACTAATATTTTCACCTCTCTCTTCCTCTCTACACACAACTCTCTCTTCTGTCTCTCAACTTCTTTCACTCCCCTGTTTCTCATCCATTCATTATATGCTTTCTTCTTTTGTGCCACAGCCTTTCTCATCTCTTCATTCCACCATGCTGTTCCCTGCACCCCCTTTCGTCTTCTCTTCACCCCGCACACCATCTCACATGCTACACAGATTTCTTCTGTGAATATCTTGCACATACCTTCCACATCCTCCATCTGCTTTAATCCATATTTACCCAATTGCTCCTCCACTTCCCTCTTATATTTTGCCCTTTTTTCATCCTTTTGTAACCTTTCCACCCTCCTTGTATGAGCTACTTCCTCCTGTCCTTCCCTTCTTCTATTTCTCCATTTTGTTTGGACACTGATTCTGTCCACCACCAAGTGGTTGTCAGAGAGTCCACTCCCCCAACCTCTATATACTCTTGCATCCATTACACACCTTCTCATCCTGTCATCCACATATACATAATCACTTATTGCCTTCCATTCATTCAGTTCACCACCCACCCTTCTCATCACTCGCCACTTATACCTGTGGATCATTTTGTGCTTGGAGAGGGTATTGTCAGTCACCAACCCCCTTCCGGCACAAATGTCCACTAAAGCACTGCCATTCTCATCCAACTCTGCAGGCACACCCCACTCACCAACTACTCCATCCACCTTCACATTCCCTACTTTTCCATTCGTATCTGCAGTCAAAAACACACTCATTCCTTTCAGACTTCTCCATGCACACTTCCACATTTGTCCAGAACTCTTCTTTATTAATACTGTACCTCCATGTATTCAAATTATGACGGGATAAAGACCAAATTTATCTGAGAAACATTCATGAATGGAACAGGGTAGATGAATGGTACACCTCAGCCTAGATGATCAACAGGAAGCCTTCGAATACTTATTAGCTGTAAAATGTGTCTTAGGCGAAGGATTGTCAGTTGCAGTTTATGCATTTGGGAGACTATTTCTACACCCTTTAAAGAGTTGGGCTCCAACAGAAAAAAACACATTTAGAATCATTCTTTCTATTACACTTCTCAGATGTGTATTAAAAAAACACATTTAGAATCATTCTTTCTATTACACTTCTTCTCAGATGTTTGTCCAAAATCTTAGCAGTGATGATACTGAGTAATCCAAAATCTGTTGAAGGCATGGCATCTTGTGAGACCTGTATTGATGTATTTGCCCCGTTCTACATTGGAGAAGTGCACTTCAGGATACGTCTTTAAGGCAGCTGTTTTTCAATCACTCTTACCTGTAAAGAGGAGATTCAGAGTACAACCACTGTCCACAAGCATCTTAATTTTGTTCCTATTCAGAGTGCTAGGAATGATATGTGAGTCATCCAGGGAAAGAGAGAGACCTGTTATGTCATCATATTCCTTGGCTCAGATACACAGTAAACATCATCGTAGTCAAAATTATGATTCAGCACCTCATTTGCCTTGCTCTGAGACTCCTCGGAAGGCAACTTTAATCTTTTATACGGCTGTCAACCATTACCGAGTCAAGAACGTCTCTCGTGCTGTCTGGACTAAAATCACTCATCTGAGCATTCACGACATCCTTTGGTTTTACAACTAGTACCTGCTAGTAATGAACAGTTCTCTATTTACCATGATTTCTTATCTCTGTGGTGTCCTTTGTTATGTCTTTCTTGCCATCTTCTAGGCTCTTTTCAGAGCACCTCAGCAAATGTTTCAAAAACTGGCTGGCAACCCCTGGCAAAAAGACCCACATCTCCTGCACTTGTAATCTGCTTATTGCATCAGAGATTGGCAATGTCATCTGCTTGACCAGATCTTTCTTGGTGTTGAGCAATTTCCCCCATTGGTCAGGGCTTTGTCTGCCTGTCTTACACACTGGCTGGAGAACCATAAGCCATCCATTGACTCCTGTTCAATGGGTAATCACCAGAGTCAAGATTTTTGCAGGAGAGGTGAAACCACTTGCTACAGTATGCACACTTCAGTTCTTGTGCAGTTTTAGCCACAGGCTTGCTACATCCAGGGCATTGATGATTTAGGCCCTTATCCAATTCAAAAATTTTGAACAACCTAAAAAGCAATGGAATGAAGAAAAAAAATACATGCTCAAATAGAGAGTACCAAGAGTAAACCCGGGGAATACCACTCCCATTAGTCCTGCCCAAATTTAGGAGAAAAATATAATAAATACATGCAAGAAAGAAGCAGGAACAAAAGAAAACAGACAGAAAACTGCTAGATGTTACGCAACACCCTCCCTGTTGGTTTCATTTGCACAGGCACAAAATGTAGTGTACTAACAGTGAGCACTACATGAAGGTGGGGATGGGCTATTGTATGTCTTACGAATGAGGGTAACGTTAGTTGCTAATGCAGTAACTTTCTGAATAACAATGGCAAAGCAGATGGTCAAGCTTTGTGCAGCAGCACACTCTTGATTTACATCATATTGCCAGTTTGCAAAGCTCTCCATCTGTAATTGATTTTTTTTTTTTTCCCGTCTGACCAGATATTAACACTGACCTGATTCTTCCTACTGTGTCACATAAAAAGATTTTTTTTTTCTTCTCTCCCTCCAGATACAATTTCTTTACTTTCTACTTTCGTGCTCTTGCTCTTTACTTTATTGCGCTGGTCTTTTAGCATATTACTGTATCTTTACGTCCGCCAAGGAGGTTATGTTTTCACCCTTGGCTGTTTGTTTGTTGGTTGGTTGGATTGTGAGCAAGATTACACAAAAACTACTGGATGGATTTCCACAAAACTTGGTAGAGGAATGGGCCTTGGCCCAGAATAGACTCCTATAAATTTTGGGTCGGATCCGTATAAAGGTGCGGATCCAGGATCCCCCCCCCCACACTTTCTTTAACATTGCGAGATAGGGCGTTTTTCAACATTTTCGTAAATTTTTCAGTGAATATTGCATGGATCATGATGAAAAAAGTCAGGCATATTTAGGATGTTCTTGTCTATGAATGTGTACAGTTTCGCACGGATCCATATAAAATTCCAGATCTTGTGGATTTAAATATGCTTTTATTGGGAGGTAGTCTTTTTCCAGGTGCATGTTGGGCCTTGGCAGAGGTATGCACTCTACTGAGTGCCATTCTAGTTATTCCATGTTATTTCAGCATAAGTTTTGCTTACCTCATCCCTACATTTGTTAGCTATTTTCTTCATCAATTCCATTTGATTTTCAGTACTCCTACCCTTCTCCATCAGACTTTTATTTATTTTTCTTTTATTAACTTTTTCTTCATTTGTTTTATTTCTGACTTCAATTCAGCTGTCTGAGTCCTTTGTTTGTTTGGGTTTTCCACTTGCACTTTTTTTTTCTGTCTTAATTTTATAACCTTCTGAAGTTAGTTCCATTCAGTAAGAACATTATCCAGATTTGCAGTTTTTATAGTTATTATCTTTCTTAATTTCTCTACCTCCACTTCTTCCAAGCCCTGCAGGTGGGGGTGGTCATCTCTGCAAATTGGAAAATACTTTAGATATGTTTCACAATAAAGCCATTGACATATGAAGACCACCTGGCTGGAAGAGTCATAAACATAGTGCAAGTTACTGTTTATTTTCAGTTCCAGGAAAAATTTAACAGTCTGTTAAATTATCACTTCTTTTACCAAGCAGTTTACCTGTCATTTAACAGAACATCTAAACTACTTAGTCCATTTAGAACAGCCATAAACAGTATATGAGGTCTGTTCAGAAAGTATCCGACCTTATGCTCTAAAAATATAAATAGCTCACCTGTTGAGCCTAAGGTTGGATACTTTCTGAACAGACCTTCAATAAACTTTTATAATTGGGAGACAGCCTTTGTCTGCTTCCACTGTGTATGTGTGTGTGTGTATTTACCTAATTGTATTTACCAAATTGTGATATACAGGAAATGAGCTACACTCGTGGGGTCCCGTCTCTGTTTCTGAATAAGTCAAATTTTGCTTTAAACTCGTTTAAGTTTTTAGACTGGACGATCTCTTTGTCCAGGCTATTCCACAGGTCTATGCATCTATAAAGAAAACTATATTTCTTGATGTCCTTCAAGCAGCTTGGCTTCTTTAGTTTCATTCCATGTCCCCTTGTTACCCTCTCATCCCACACAAACAGATTTTCTCTGTCAATTTTATCTACTCCTGTCATGGTCCTG
Organism: Birgus latro; assembly: GCA_018397915.1. NCBI lineage: Eukaryota > Metazoa > Arthropoda > Malacostraca > Decapoda > Coenobitidae > Birgus > Birgus latro. The sequence goes on from JAGKTI010006348.1 coordinate 21,432, forward strand.
AACACTGCAATCATGTCGCCCCTCTCTCTCCTTTCCTCTAAGGAAGGCAAATCCAGCCTTTCCAGCCTTCTCTGTATGACAAATCTGCCAGACTGGGGACCATCTTGGTTGCTGTTCTTTGTATTCTCTCAATCTTGGTTATATCTTTCTTTTTGTGTGGGGACCACACTACTGCCGCATATTCTAACCTGGGGCAGATCATGGCCACTATCAATTTTTTCATCATCCCTGTAATGAAATGCCACTCTTATGTTGATCAAGAGTTTATATGTCTCTCTAACTATCTTATTTATGTGCTTTTCAGGTGACAAACTATCCTGGACCAGCACTCCCAAATCTTTCTCTTCTCTCACTTTTCTAATTGGTTCACTACCCATCAAATAATTCAATGATGGCCTCTTGGTACTTTTACTCATTTCCAATATTTTACATTTTTTTGCATTGAATTTCATTTCCCACATCTGGCTTCAGTCATGTATCCTTTCCAGATCCTCCTGTAGCATTCAACAGTCCTCTTCAACCTCTACTTTTTTTCGAGATCTTTGCATCATCAGCAAACAGACTTGCGTAACTGTTCACTCCATCTACCATATCATTTACGTAAATCAAGAACATTACTGGTGCCAACACCAAGCCCAGTGGGACACCACTCGTAACTTCTCTCCATCCAGATGTCCTGTCCTTTATTAGCGTCCTCATTTGTCTTTCACTCAAAAAGTCTGTCATCCATTCCAGGAGGCTTCCCTTCAGTCCTCTGATATGCTGTAATTTCCATATTAGTCTCTTGTGGGGTACCTTGTCGAAGGCCTTCTCCAGATCTAAATACACACAATCCACCCAACCGTCTCTCTCCTGTAGCATGTCAATTTTCCTTGAGTAAAAGCTCAATAAGTTGGAAACACATGACCTCCCACTTCTGAATCCAAACTGACTTTCAGTCAGAATATTCATCCCCTCCAGATATTTTATCCATCTATCTTTCAGGATTCTCTCACACAATTTCGTGACCATGCTGGTTAGAGACACTGGTCTATAATTCATGGGTTCTTCCTTGTTTCCTCCCTTATAGATTGGTACCACATTTGCCCTCTTCCATTCCCGAGACACTTTCCCCTCTTTCAGGGAACACATAATTAAACCGTGAATCTTATCCGCCAGTTGTTCTCTGCATTCCTTCAGTACCCAATTAGAGATTCCATCCAGTCCTGGGGCTTTCCTTACATCTTGAGTTTCCAGCAATTTGTACACTTCCCGCACTTCCACTTTTATATCTTTTATCACTGCATTTCTAGCCACTCCCTCCCCCTCCTCAGAATCCCTTTCCTTAGTGAAAACTGATTGGAAATATTTGTTCATTATTTCAGCTTGCATTACTGCATCCTTGTAGATGTCTCCTTCTACTTTCAGTTTGGTGATTCCTTCCTTTTACTTCAATTTGCCATTAACAGATCTATAAAACAATTTGGGTTCGTCCTTACATTTGTCAATTATACCTTTTTCAAAGTTCCTTTCCTCCTCTCTACGTATTCTTATGTGTGAGTGCATGTATGCATGCATGTTTGTGTGTGTATATGTGTGTTCTTACCTAATTGTATCTTTACAGGAATGAGTCAGTCTTGTACTGTCCTGTGTAATAAACCATTTTCATCATACATCTCCTTAAATTTATAAATTGTTTTGGCACATACATTTCCATTCAGTAGTGGATTCCACAGATCAGTTGCCCTATTTGGGAAACTAAATTTCTTTACATCTTTATCACCTCGTTTTATACGATTTTTTGCAGTGTCCTCTTGCTGATGCTTCCCCATAGGTTATATATTCATTTATGTCTATTTTTTCCTTCCCTGATATGCATTTATATAGCATAATCATGTCTCCTCTTTTTCTTCTTTCCTGTAGTGTTGGCAGAATCAATTTTTCTAGTCTTTCTTCATAGCTTAGATCCCTTAAGATTGGTACCCATCTTATAGTGGCCCTTTGAACTTTTTCAGTGCTATCTATGTGTTTTTTTGAGATGAGGATTCCAGACTACTGATGCATACTCCAGGGTTGGTCTGATCTATCTATCTATCTATTGCCAGATGCTTCAATCCCACACGGGGTGGCCACAAACAAATTGCCTCCATGTCGCTCTGTCCCCCACCATTTCACTACCCCGCTCCCAACTCACACCCCCCTCTCCCATGTACCTCTCCACTCCATCCCTCCATCTCATCCTCAGCCTCCCCCTCGCTCTCGCCTCCTCTACCTCACTCACATACACTCTCCTCATCAGTCTTTCACTCTCCATCCTCACCACATGCCCAAACCACCTTAACATGTTTCTCCTAACGCTCCATATCACGTCCACAACCACACCACAACGCTCCTTCACTTCCTCATTTGTTAGTCTGTCTCTCCGTGTGACTCCACGTGCTCCTCTCAAATAACTTATTTCCACTGCTCTTACTCTTGACTTCTGTCCTTCCAACAGGGTCCAAGCTTCACTTCCATGTGTTAGAGTTGGTATCACAATACTGTCATGTAACAACTTTTTCACTCCCATGCTCACCTCCCTGTTTCTTGTCACTGCTTTCAACGAACCAGCAACCTTCCTTCCCTGCTGCACCCCTTCAAGCACTTCACCCTCCAGACTTCCATCCTTACTCACCACACTACCCAAGTACTAAATTCACTCACATTCTCCATATCCTCCCCATCCAATCTCACTGTACATTCACTGGCTTCACTTCTCTCGAGGCCATCACTTTACTCTTCCCTACATTCACCTTATGAAAGATGTTATTATCTTCCTCAGCATGTTTTCATTAATGCATGTGAATGCTATTCTCATCTTTCAAGCAGTGTAATAATGTTTCGTACCTTCTCACTTATATGGTCAGCCGGAGATAGTTTGTTATTGATAATCACATCTAAGTCCTTCTCTCTTTCTGATATGTGTAGGGTTTTACTTCCTAACTTATAATCCCAATCTGGTATTTTCCTACTTTTACCAAACTTGATTTCATGACACTTGTCCACATTGAATTCCATTTGCCATTTATCACTCCATTCATTAATGTTATTTAATTCTTCTTGTAGCTCATTACAAGAGTCTGTGTTAGTAATTCTCCTTTGTATTTTTGTATCATCAGCAAACATATTTAAATAGCTTTCATTTCCAATATTACTATCTTTGTCTCTTATATACTGTACACTAAAAACATAATTGGTGCCAGCACTGAGTCTCGTGGAACTCCGCTAGTCACTTCCCTCCATGATGAGTAATTTCCCCTTAGTACTGTACTCATTTCCCATTTTCTGAGAAAATCTTGCATCCAACACTACAGTTTGCCTCGGATTCCTCCTTGATGGTACAGTTTTCATAAAAGTATTTGGTGAGGTACTCTGTCAAATGCTTTCTTGAAATCTAGATAGATACTGTCCACCCATCCTTCTCTTTTCTGTAATGTTTCTGCAACTCTGTCATAGTAGCCCAATAGATTAGTAACACATGATTTTCCCTTTCTGAAGCCAAATTGCCTTTCTGTTATCATATTGTTTTCTTCTAGATGGTTTACCCAAGCTTTTCATATCAGCTTTTCCAGTATCTTACAACACTGGTTAGTGATACTGGTCGGTAGTTGAGTGGATTTTGTCTATTCCCTTTCTTGAATAAAGGGACAATGTTTGCTTTCTTCCAAATATCAGGTAGTTTACCTTGACCCAAGGATTCCTTGAAAATTAAAAATAATGGTCTACTTAACTGCTTTGCACATTCATGCAGCACCCAACATGAAATTTTGTCTGGGCCATTTGCTTTTCCTGTATCTAATTTACTTAACTCTGCCTGTATTTCTTTTTTTGACGAAAAAGGACCTGACAAAGGACGTGGTAAAGATTGCAACGTGGAATGTTAGGGATATGAATGATGAGGTGAAAGAGAGAGAGATTGTACAGGTGCGTGAGAGTGCGAAAGTGGATATATATGGAATAACTGAAACTAAATGGCGAGGTGAGAGTGTGAGAGAATGGGAGTATGGATGGGGTATATGCGCGGGAGAGGGTGAGAATGAGAGGGCGAAAGATGGAGTGTTTATTGCTGTGAGCAACAGGTGGAAGGAGAATGTAAGAGAATATGGATCAGTTGGGTCAAGGATTGTGTGGGTAAGAGTGAAAGTTGGACTACAAATGTGGGCAATTGTGTGCGTGTATGCGCCAATGCAAGATCGTGTAAGCAGAGTGAGAGAAGAGTTTTGGACAAATGTGGAAGCCTGCTTGGAAAAGTTTGAAAGGAATGAGAGAGTGTTTCTGATTGGAGATATGAATGGAAAAGTAGGGAATGAGAAGTTGGATGGAGTGGTTGGTGAGTGGGGTGTGCCTGCAGAGATGGATGAGAATGGCAGTGCTTTAGTGGACATTTGTGCTGGGAGGGGGTTGGTGGTAGCTAATACCCTCTTCAGGCACAAAATGATCCATAGGTATACATGGCGTGTGGGGAGAAGAGAGGACGGTGGAATGAATGAACGAAGGCAATGATTGACTATGTGTGTGTGTATGAAACGATGAGAAGATGTATAATGGATGCAAGAGTATATAGAGGCTGGGGGAGTGGACTTTCTGACCACCACTTGGTGGTGTCCAGAATCAGAATCCAAACAAGATGGAGGAAGAGAAGAAGGGAAGGACAGGAGGAAGTATTTGTCACAAGGAGGGTAGAAAAGTTACAAGAGGATGGAATAAAGGCTGAATATAAAAGGGAAGTGGAGGAGCGATTTGGTAAATATAGATTGGAGCAGTTGGGGGACGTGGAAGGTGTGTGCAAGGTATTCACAGAAGAAATCTGTGCAGCATGTGAGGTGGTGTGTGGGGTGAAGAGAAGACGAAAGGGGGTTCAGGGAACAGCATGGTGGACTGAAGAGGTGAGAGAAGCTGTGGCACAAAAGAAGAAAGCATATAATGAGTGGATGAGGAACAGGGGCATCGAAAAAGCTGAGAGACGGACGAGAGAGTTATATGTAGTGAGGAGGAGAGAAGTGAAAAGATTAGTAAGAAGAGAGTGGATGAGGAATTTGGAAGGAATTTGAGTGCAAAGTGGAGGGAATGTAAGAAAATGTTCTGGAAGGAGGTAAAGAGAGCTAGACAGGGTGCCAACGAAGTCAGTTGGGATGTTTTCGTTTTCGTTTTCGTTTTTGAAGGCTCCAACATGCTTGCATGTGTCGGCCTTGGTCACCTAATGGCGGCTCTCCACGCTGCTCGATCTCTGGCAGCCTCGCTATTCAGTCCCTTAACCCTTAAGTCACATTTGATGACCTCATCCCATGTCTTTCTCGGTCTACCCCTTCCAACCCCTCCCCCAATATTAACACTTCTCACCCTCTGTACCCAGTTATCCTCCCCCATCCTCTCCACATGTCCAAACCACCTCAGCCTACCTCTCCTCATCACAACACCAATACACTCCAGTCCCATCCTACCTCTCAACTCTTCTATCGTAAGCCCAGCCCCCCCAGGCCTTGCACGCAGGGACGCACTGCACATCCACCTAATCATTGTCATTTCTGCACGTTTAAACCTGTGGATATCTTCTTCCTTTACTGCCCAGGTCTCACTACCATACAGCATCACACTCCTAACACATGCTGCATACAAAGACCCCTTAGCATGTAAGGAGAGTCCTCTCAATGTCAGGAGAGGCAACAGCTCCCTGAACTTCTCCCAACCACTTCTCACTCTAGCAACCGAGCTAACTCCAGCCCCACCTCCGGCACATAACATGTCTCCCAAATAACAAAACTCCTCCACACACTCAAGAGACTCACCTGCAAGTTCAACCCTCTCACGCCTAACAATCTCCACCTGCTCTCCCCGACACACCGCACACATGAAATCAGCATTATCTCGCAGTCTACCTCTAATACCACTACATCTTTTGTGCACCCACTTATCACAAACACTGCACAAGATGGAATTACTTCCCACACCCTTGTGGCAAACTGCACATGGCCACTCTCCCTCTCCTCTGATTGTACCGCCACCAACCCTAGATATCATCACTTTTGTTTTATCTGCATTTACCTTTAAGCCCTTGTGCCCCATACCATCTCTCCACTTCTTAAATCTTTCCTCAGCTTCCCCTTCATTCTCAGCAATCAACACCAAATCATCAGCATACAACATCTCCCATGGGAGTCCCTCCCTCTCTGAAGTCACATGAGAGGGCTTCAAGCACCATGATAAACAACAAGGGACTCAAAACTGACCCCTGATGCACACCAACATTCACGGGAAACTCATCACTCAAAGCTCCATTCACCCTTACCTGAGTGTGAGCACCCACGTACATGGCCATAACCACCCTAACCAGCCACTCTTCCAACCCTAGCTTTCTCATTGCCCACTTCACCACCTCTCTAGGGACTCTGTCAAAGGCCTTTTCCAAGTCAACAAAAACAAAATACAATTCCCTTTTCTTGCCAATATATTTTTCCTGAAGCTGTCGAACAATGAATATGGCATCAGTGGTCCCCCTGCCTGGCATAAACCCAAACTGCATCTCATTGATATTCACTCTTTCTCTAATCATACCTTCTAGAACTCTCTCCATTACTTTCATTATCTGATCTAAGAGCTTTATACCTCTGTAATTTCCCCTTTCCAGGGCATCACCCTTCCCTTTGTACACATTTACAATTACACTCTTCAGCCAATCATCTGGGACAACACACTCATATATAATCATATTTATCAGGTCAATGACTAACCTCACCCCAATATCTCCTGAGGCCTTCAACATTTCGGCAGTCAGCCCAGACACACCTGCCACCTTCCCCACCCGCATCCTGCCTATTGCCTCACTCACAGTAGCAGCGTCAATCAAAGGCCAAGGCCCAAACACTGGATCACCTGGCTCCAAACCTTCCCTATCCCAATCAAACTCCTCATTCAACAACCGGCTGTAATGCTCTCTCCATGCATCTTTAATATCCTCACTGTTTACCACTACCCTTCCTTCATCATTCTTCACACACTGCTCGCCTACAATGTCCCGATTATCTCTCTTCACCTGATTTGCCACCCTAAAAACCATATTTTTCCTTCCTTCATGATTTAGATTATCAAGTAAAAGTCTCTGTGACTCAGACTTCGCCCTGTATACCTCTCTTCTAGCCCTGCGCTTGGCAGCCAAGTACTCCTCCCTGTTACCACCCTTCTTCCATTCCCGGAAAAGCCTTCTCTTCTCCTTAACTGCGGCTTCTACACCCTCATCCCACCACCAAGTTACTTTATGTCTTGGTGGGCGTCTTGTCCAACCGCATATTGCATCGGTAACTCTTAAGAGGTTGTTCTTAAGGGCTCCATACTGTTCATTAACGTCTCTATCTTCGGCTTCCTGTTCAGCCACCACTCTCCTCATCTCACTATAAAAGGCACCCCTTACTGATTGGTTTCTCAGCTTCCATATTTTCCTCCTAGGTACATATGTCCTCCTTCTCATCATTCGTTCCTTAAGCACCATGTCACAAATCAACAGTTTGTGCTGCTGCACACACTCCTCGCTTCCTATAACTTTAACATCCCTCACTAATCTCCTATCAACCCTCCTGACCAGAAAATAATCTATCTGGCTACTATTTCCCCCGGACTCGTACGTAATCAATCTACTCACTCTTTTTCTAAAATGTGTGTTGCACACAATCATGTCCATAGCCTCCCCTAACTCGAGTATTCT
>JAGKTI010006349.1:22173-41086 GCA_018397915.1 Birgus latro
AAGCTCAAATTCATTATTATATAGTACAAAAAGATGATAATACCAAACCTAACTACAAAATTCCGAATTCAAAGTGTGAATACAAACTATCGCGAATTTTGACTTCGAGTTAACTTTTTTTTTTCCTCTCTTTCGTGAACAGATCACGCTTCGCACTTCCATCTCGCTCCATACGGTCTTACCTATTAATAGTATTCCACTCTTGCTATACATTAACTAGGAACAAGCCCAAATATGAATTTGATGACCTTTCCCTATCCATTGTATCAATTAAACATGGGTCCAGGACTACACTTACATTACACTTGCACTAACTTAAACAACACTTATATTAACTTATATTATACTTATACTAACTTAAATTACACTTATACTAACCTTAAAATTACGGCATTGCACGTAGAACGACAAAATAAGGAAAAAGTGGAGAAGGAAGTGGTTAGAGTACTAAGAAGTAGAGAATCTTTGGTCATGGATGTAGCAGACAAGAAAAAATGTGTGATAATCTCAGGAATAAAAGAAAAACGAATAACAGTAAGATCTGAAAGAGAGAGAGAGGAACTGAGCAAGGCTAAAGAAATAATATCACTGGTTATGGAGGGAAACAATGAAGCCCAAGAAGAGATTGAAGAAGTGTTTAGGTTAGGAAAGTACGAGGATGGTGGGGCAAGCCCTTTGAAAGTAAAGTTTAAGTCCCAAGTAATAGTGAATGAAATCATAAGTAGAACTTGGAAATTGTCAGATAAAGAGGGGTTTAAAAATGTTTGGATTAGGAGAGATGCAAACGAAGAGGAAAGAGCTAAATTAAAGGAGTTAGTAAAGGAAGCAAAGATAAAAAATGAACAGTGAATGGAGAAAGAGAAGACAGAGTTCTGTTGGAGAGTTATGGACCAGAAATTGAGAAAGTGGTACCGACGGAGGGAAGGAAAGAAGAGAGTATAAAAAACGATGACAAAAGTTTGAAAGTGGCGTACACAAACATTGATGGACTAATATCGGCAAGGTTAGAAATCAACGATTTTTTGAAGGTACACGAACCTGATGTTATGTGCTTTGTAGAGACTAAATTGAAAGAAGATACTGATATTCATATGGCAGATAGGAGATACAAATTATGGAGAAGAGACAGAAAAGAAAAAACGGGAGGAGGAGTGATGATAGCAGTGAAGGACAATATGAATGTAGATACAGTGGAAATGGCAGAGGGCAGGGCCGAAGTGATAAATATGAAATTAGAAACTGGGGAGAATGGTAAGAGAGATATGGCAGTGGTATACAGTATGTCCCCCCTAAGACGAGAGCATGGAATGACGATGAATACCAGGAGATGTTATCAGACATGGTTAGTTATCTACAGAAAGTGATTGAGAAAAGCAACAGTATAATCCTAATGGGTGACTTTAATTGTAAAGAGGTGAACTGGGAGGAATGGGACTCAGGAGGCAGCGAAGATTCGTAGGGCACTAAATTGTTAAATGTGGCAATGAATAATGTAATGACGCGGTGGGTCAAAGAAGAGACACGATTCAGAGATGATGACACACCAGCAAGATTAGATTTGCTACTATCCAAAGAACCTGATGTAATTGAGTCTTTTAATTATCTGTGTCCTTTAGGAAAAAGTGATCATGTGGTCACTGAGTTCCAGATAATAACAGGGAACGTGATGCCAAGAGATGAGCTTTATAGGCAAGGAAGATACAACTTTGGGAAAACAAACTTTGCTGAACTGAGAAAATTTTTTGAAAGTGCAAACTGGAGGAAATTCAGAGAAACAAGAGAGATACAGAGGAAGTGGGATATCTTCTTAGACCTCTACAATTTGGGAGTGGAAAAATATGTGCCAAGAGCAAGTGGGAAAGAAAACAGAAAAAAGGAGTGGTTTAATAGAAAGTGTATGATAGTGAAAAAAGAGAGGGACAAGGCATGGAACAAATGGAGAAAGAGAGGTAATAACAGAGCAAAGGAAGAATATAAAAGAACTAGAAATGAATATACAAGAATACATAGAGAGGAAGCAAGGAACTTTGAAAAGGGTATAATTGACAAATGTAAGGTTGAACCCAAATTGTTTTATAGATTTGTTAATGGCAAATTGAAGCAAAGGGAAGGAATCACCAAACTGAAAGTAGAAGGAGAGGTCTACAAGGATGCAGTAATACTATCTAGCTATCTATCTATCTATTGCCAGACGCCTCAATCCCAAACGGGGTGGCCACAAACAAATCGCCTCCATGTCACTCTGTCCCCTGCCATTTCACTACCACGCTCCCAGCTCACACCCCCCTCTCTCATATACCTCTCCACTCCATCCCTCCATCTCATCCTCAGCCTCCCCCTCCCTCTCGCCCCCTCCACCTCACTCACATACACTCTCCTCATCAATCTTTCACTCTCCATCCTCTCCACATGCCCAAACCACCTTAACGTGTTTCTCCTAACACTTCCCATCCCGTCCTCAACCACACCACAACGCTCCTTCACTTCCTCATTTGTTAGTCTGTCTCTCCATGTGACTCCACATGCTCCTCTCAAATAACTCATTTCCACGGCTCTCACTCTTGACTTCTGTCCTTCCAACAGGGTCCAAGCTTCACTTCCATATGTCAGAGTTGGTATCACAATACTGTCATGTAACAACTTTTTCACTTCCATGCTCACCTCCCTGTTTCTTATCACTGCTTTCAACGAACCAGCAACCTTCCTTCCCTGCTGTACCCTTTCGAGCACTTCACCCTCCAGACTACCATCCTTACTCATCACACTGCCCAAGTACTTAAATTCACTCATATTCTCCATTTCCTTCCCATCCAATCTCACTGTACACTCACTGGCTTCACTTCTCTCGAAGGCCATCACTTTACTCTTCCCCACATTCACCTTTAGATTCCGTTTCTTACACACTCTCCCAAACTCATCTACCAAGCCTTGCAGCTCCCCTTCGTCTTCCTTCAACAACACAATATCATCTGCAAACAGCAGTACAGGGAGTTTCCAAACACTGCCCTCTCTCACTAGGGCCACTCCAACATCCACTGCCCGACCTTGTATCTCTTTTATAACCCCATCCATATACAGATTGAACAACCATGGAGTCATGACACATCCTTGTTTCAATCCAACCTTCAAATGGAAAGATTCACTCAGTTTGCCATCCACACGCACTGCAGCCTTAGCACCCTCATACATACTCTTCACTGCCTTCAACAACTTCCCATCCACTCCATATATTCTTAATACCTTCCACAAACCTTGTCTATCCATCCTGTCATATGCTTTCTCCAGATCCATGAAGGCTGCATTCAACTTCTTTCCCTTCTCTAGAGACTTTTCCACTAAGGATCTAAGAATGAATATCTGGTCAACACAACCTCTTCCCTTCCTAAAACCTCCTTGTTCTTCTCCAACTAATTCCTCAGTAATTTCCCTAACTCTGTCAATAAGTATCCTACCATATATTTTTCGTATTACACTGAGAAGGCAAATGCCCCTATGATTACCACACACTGCTTTTTCCCCTTTTCCTTTGTACATAGGAATAATTATACCTGACTTCCAATCCTCCGGGACTCTACCCTCCTTCCAAGCCAATCTGCACACCTTCCACATCCATTCTATTACTATCTCTCCCCCATGCTTCAGCATTTCACCACACACTTCATCAATTCCTGGGGCTTTCCCCATTTTAACTTTCTTCATTGCTTCCACAACTTCCATCCTAGTGATTTCTTCCTCTCTTCTCACAACCCTCCTTCTCCCTGCCATTCCCCAGCCACTTATACTTGCATTACTTTCATTCTCTCTATGTTCAACAGTTCATTAAAGTGTTCTCTCCATCTGTTTACCTTTTCTCCCTTCTCCACTAGTAATCTACCATTTTTATCTTTCACACCCCCACTGACTTCGTTGGCACCCTGTCTAGCTCTCTTTACCTCCTTCCAGAACATTTTCTTACACTCCCTCCAGTTTGCACTCAAATTCCTTACAAATTCCTCATCCACTCTCTTCTTACTCTCTCTTACTAATCTTTTCACCTCTCTCCTCCTCACTACATATAACTCTCTCGTCCGTCTCTCAGCTTCTTCGTCACCCCTGTTCCTCATCCACTCATTATATGCTTTCTTCTTTTGTGCCACAGCCTCTCTCACCTCTTCAGTCCACCATGCTGTTCTCTGAGCCCCCTTTCGTCTTTTCTTCACCCCACACACCACCTCACATGCTGCACAAATTTCTTCTGTGAATACCTTGCACACACCCTCCACGTCCCCCATCTGTTCCAATCTGTATTTACCCAATTGCTCCTCCACTTCCCTTCTATATTCAGCAGTAATACAAGCTGAAATAATGAACAAATGTTTCCAATCGGTTTTCACTAAGGAAAAGGAGTTTGTGGAGGGAGAGGGAGTGATTAGAAATGTAGTGATGAAAGATATAAAAGTGGAAGTGCAGGAAGTGTATAAATTACTGGGAACTCAAGATGTAAGGAAAGCCCCAGGACCAGATGGAATCTCTAATTGGGTACCGATGGAATGCATAGAAAAACTGGCAAATAAGATTCACAGTTTAATTGTGTGTTCCTTGGAAGAGGAGAAAGTGCCTCAAGAATGGAAGAGGGCAAATGTGGTACCAATCTATAAGGGAGGAAACAAGGAAGAACCCCTGAATTATAGACCAGTGTCCGTAACCAGCATGGTTGCAAAATTGTGTGAGAGAGTCCTGAAAGATAGATGGATAAAATATCTGGAAGAGATGAATATTTTGACTGAAAGTCAGTTTGGCTTCAGAAGTGGAAGGTCATGTGTTTCCAACTTGTTCTTTTACTCGAGGGCGATTGACGTGCTACAGGAGAGAGACGGTTGGGTGGATTGTGTGTACTTAGATCTGGAGAAGGCCTTCGACAGGGTACCTCACAAGAGACTAATATGGAAATTAGAGCATATCGGAGGACTGAAGGGAAGCCTCCTGGAATGGATGAGAGACTTTTCGAGTGATAGACAAATGAGGACAGTAATAAAGGACAGGACATCTGGATGGAGGGAAGTAACAAGTGGTGTCCCACAGGGCTCGGTGTTGGCACCAGTAATGTTCCTGATTTACGTAAATGATATGGCAGATGGAGTGAACAGTTATGCAAGTCTGTTTGCTGATGATGCAAAGATCTTGAGAAAGGTAGAGGTTGAAGAGGACTGCAAAATGCTACAGGAAGGTCTGGATTGGATACATGATTGGAGCTGGATGTGGGAAATGAAATTCAGTGCAAAAAAATGTAAAATATTGGAAATGGGTAAAAGTACCAAGAGGCCATCATTGAATTATGTGATGGGTAATGAACCAATTAGAAAAGTGAGAGAAGAGAAAGATTTGGGAGTGCTGGTCCAGGATAGTTTGTCACTTGAAAAGAACATAAATAAGATAGGAGAGGGAGGGTGGCCATGTGCAGTTTGCCACAAAGGTGTGGGAAGTAATTCCATCTTGTGCAGTGTCTGTGATAAGTGGGTGCACAAGAGATGTAGTGGTATTAGAGGTAGACTGCAAAATAATGCTGATTTCATGTGTGCGGTGTGTCGGGGAGAGCAGGAGGAGATTGTTAGGCGTGAGAGGGTTGAACTTGCTGGTGAGTCTCTTGAGTGTGTGGAGGAGTTTTGTTATTTGGGAGACATGTTAGGTGCCGGAGGTGGGGCTGGAGTTAGCTCGGTTGCTAGAGTGAGAAGTGGTTGGAAGAAGTTCAGGGAGCTGTTGCCTCTCCTGACATTGAGAGGACTCTCCTTACGTGCTAAGGGGTCTTTGTATGCAGCATGTGTTAGGAGTGTGATGCTGTATGGTAGTGAGACCTGGGCAGTAAAGGAAGAAGATATTCGCAGGTTCAAACGTACAGAAATGACAATGATTAGGTGGATGTGCAGTGCGTCCCTGCGTGCAAGGCCTGGGGGGGCTGGGCTTACGATAGAAGAGTTGAGAGGTAGGATGGGACTGGAGTGTATTGGTGTTGTGATGAGGAGAGGCAGGCTGAGGTGGTTTGGACATGTGGAGAGGATGGGGGAGGATAATTGGGTACAGAGGGTGAGAGGTGTTAATATTGGGGGAGGGGTTGGGAGGGGTAGACCGAGAAAGACATGGGACGAGGTCATTAAATGTGACTTAAGGGTTAAGGGACTGAATAGGGAGGCTGCCAGAGATCGAGCAGCATGGAGAGCCGCCATTAGGTGACCAAGGCCGACACATGCAAGCATGTTGGAGCCTTCAAAAATGAGCGAAAAAGGAAAAAAATGAGTGAGAGAGACATATAAACTCTTGACCAATATAAGAGTGGCATTTCATTACATGGATGAGGAGATTATGAAAAAATTGATAGTGGCCATGATCCGCCCCAGGTTAGAATATGCAGCAGTAGTGTGGTCCCCACACAAAAAGAAAGATATAACCAAGATTGAGAGAATACAAAGAACAGCAACCAAGATGGTCCCCAGTCTGGCAGATTTGTCGTACAGAGAGAGGCTGGAAAGGCTGGATTTGCCTTCCTTAGAGGAATGGAGAGAGAGGGGCGATATGATTGCAGTGTTCAGGACCATGATAGGAGTAGATAAAATTGACAGAGAAAATATGTTTGTGTGGGATGAGAGGGTAACAAGAGGACACAGTATGAAACTAAAGAAGCCAAGCTGCTTAAAGGACATCAAGAAATCTTTCCTTATAGATGCACAGACCTGTGGAATAGCCTGGACAAAGACATAATCCAGTCTAAAAACTTAAACAAGTTTAAGGCAAAATTTGACTTATTGAAAAAAAAAAGACAGGACCCCACGAGCTTAGCTCATTTCCTGTATATCACAATTAGGTAAATACAATTAGGTAAATACAAAAAGATCCTCTCTAGCCACCCTTTCCAATCCTCTTACATTTCTAAACATCGTGATCAAGTCACCCCTTTTCCTTCTTTCGCGTAGTGTTGGTAACTTCAATTTTTCCAATCTTTCCTTATAGATATCATCCTGGTTACCATCCGTTGAACCCTCTCTAGTTTATCAATATGCTTCTTCAAATGAGGTGACCATACCACAGCCGCATACTCTTTTCTTGGTCTTATCATGGTCACTATCAACTCCCTCAGCATTTCCTCGTCCATATAATTAAAAGCCACTCACATGTTGGTCAGTAAACCATAAGTGCCTCCAATGATTCTGTTTATTTGCTTTTCTGGTGACAGGTCATCCTGAATAATCACACCCAAGTCCTTCTCATCTTTTCTTTTACTAATTATCTCATTGCCCATTTTATACGTCCAGTGCGGTCTTCTTTGACTCATTCCCATTTCTAATACATGACACGTCTTGGCATTAAAATCCATTTTCCATGTCTGGCTTCGGTTGTGGAGTTTGTCGAAGTCCTCTTGCAGTTTTTTACAACTGTTGTTACATTTAATATGTTTCATGATTTTAGCATTATCTGTGAAAATACTCATGTAACTATTCAAACTTTCAGGCAGATCCATCAGTCTATTGCCAGATGCCTCAGTCCCTTAAGGGGTAGTCACAAACAAATCACCTCCATGTCGCCCTGTGCTCTGCCACTCTACTGCCTTGCTCCCAGCTCACACCCCCCTCTCTCATATACCTCTACACTCCATCCCTCAATCTTATCCTTGGCCTCCATCTCACTCACATACACTCTCCTTGTCAGTCTCTCACTCCCCATCCTCTCCACATGGCCAGACTATCTCAGTGTGTTTCTCCTAATGCTTCCTATCATATTCACAACCACACCACAATGCCCCTTCACTTCATCATTTGTCAGTCTGTCTCTCCATGTAACTCCACATGCTTCTCTCAAATAACTCATTTCCACTGCTCTCACTCTTGACTTCTGTCCCTCCAACTAGGTCCAAGCTTCACTTCTATATGTTAGAGTTGGTATCACAATATTGTCATGTAACTTTTTCACTTTCATGCTCACTTCCTTGTTTCTTATCACTGCTTTCAAGGAACCAGCAACCTTTCTTCCTTGTTATACTGTTTCAAGCACCTCATCCTCTAAACTTCCATCCTTACTCATCACACTATCCAAGTACTTAAATGCGTTCACATTTTCCATTTCCTCCTCATCCAACCTCACTGTACATTCACTGACTTTGCTTCTCTCGAAGACCATCACTTTACTCTTCTCTACATTCACCATTAGATTCCATTTCTTACACACTCTTCCAAACTCATCCACCAAGCCTTACAGCTCCCCTTTGTCTTCTTTTAACATAGTATCATTTGCAAACAACAGTACAGGGAGTTTCCAAACACAGGCCTCTATCTCTCATTAGGGCTGCTTGAACATCCACTGCCTTACCTTGTATCTCTTTTATTAACCCATCCATAAACAGATTGAACAACCATGGAGACATGACACATCCCTGTTTCAATCCTACTTTCAAACAGAAAAATTCACTCAGTTCACTATCCACATGCACTGCAGCCTTAGCACCCTCATACATGCTCTTCATGGCACACAGCAATTTCCCATCTGCTCCATATATTCCTAATACTTTCCCCAATCCTTGTCTATCCACCCTGTCATATGCTTTCTCCAAATCCATGAAGGCCGCATACAACTTCTTTCCCTTCTCTAGAAACTTTTCCACTAAAGCTCTAAGAATGAATATCTGATCTACACAACCTCTTCTCTGAAAGCCTCCCTGTTCTTCTCCAACTAATTCTTCTGTTATTTCCCTAACTCTGTCAATAACTATCCTACCATATACTTTTCCTATTACACAAGGAAGACAAATGCCCCTATGATTACCACATACAGTACTTCTTTTTCCTCTTTTCCCTTGTACAGGGAAATAATTATATCTGTCTTTCAACCCTCCAGGACTCTACCTTCCTCCCAGGCCAGTCTGCACATTTTTCCACATCCATTATACTACTATTTCTTCCCCATGCTTCAGCATTTCACCACACACTCTGGCAAACCATTTACATATATTAGAAACATTACTGGAGCTAAGACAGAGCCCTGGGGTACTCTACTAGTCACATTTCTTCATTTTGAAACCTTATCTCTTATAACTGTTATCATCTGCCTTCCTATCAGATAATCTCCCATCCACATTTATAGGTTCCCATGTACCCCTCTAAAGGTCTTCAACATCCACAGCAATCTCTTATAGGACATCCTGTCAAATGCTTTCTTGAGATCAGGATAGACACAATCTGCCCATCGCTCTCTCTCTTGTATGACATCTATTACCATACTATAGAAGCTTAATAGGTTGGTAATGCACGATCTTCCTTCCCTAAAACCAAATTGTCATGGTGTTATCACTTCATTTTCTTCTAAATGCTTTGTCCATCTTTTTCTAATAATTTTCTCATAAATCTTGCATACAACACTTGTAAGTGATGCAGGTCTATAACTCAGTGGATCTTCCCTATCTCCTCTGTTGAAGATTGGCACAGTATTTGCTCTTTTCCAGTCTTTCGGTAACTGTCCTTTTTCCAGAGAGCTCTTGATGATCACATAAACTGTCCACACTAATTGGTAAGCACATTCCTTCAGGATCCATCCAGCCACACCATCTTCTCTCATTGCTTTTCTCACATCCAAGTCTCTCATCAGTTGTAGCACCTCATTCATGACAGCTGCAATTTCTGCCATTCCCATCATCATGGGTTATTTCAGGTTCCCTAAAATCCTCTTGCGGCACACTGACTCCAGCTTGTTCATTATTTTGCATAATTCTTCTCTTTTGTAAGTTTCATTTCCATCTCTCAATCGTATTATAATTCCTTAACTTTCGTTTTACCGTTTCCAAACCTATAAAATAGTTTAGGCTCTTTCTTACATTTAGTTACAATATCTATTTCTTTTTTCCTCTCTCCGCACCCTTAGATACTCATTTCTTACCTACTTATATTCCTCCCAAGCCCTTTCAATATGGTCTGCCTTCTTCACACTTTATCCCATGCTCTTTTTCATGCCTCACGTGCCATTCTACACCTATTGTTCGACCATTCTTTCTTCTTTCCACTGCCGTGGAAAATTATGGGACATATTTACTAACTCCTGTTTTATATACTTCTACCAAAACTCATATTTCTCACCAACATTTGTGATCACATTCATTTTTCCTCAGTCTACATTTTGGAAAAAGTTCCTCAGGGAAGCACAGTCTGCCTTCCCATAATTGTATCTGTTTTCTCTGTGTTTTTCATCTTTTTTCTCCTTCCCTGACTCCCACCACTTCCATCTCAATAACCAGATGATCGCTTTTACCAAAGGGGCATTGGTGGGTTATGTTCTTCACATCGTTTGTGTCCTTTATGAATACTAAATCCAGCCTTGATGGTTTGTCATCTCCTGTAATTCTTATATTTTCTTTAATTAATTGACATAACATGTTTTTCATCACCAATTCCATTAATTTAATTTCCCATGATTCCTCATTGTTCCCAGCATCCATACTTTCCCAATCAACTTCGCTACAGTTAAAATCCCCCATATTTATTCTATTTCTCTGTTCAGCTTTTTTTTTTTTTTTATATATGCAAGGAAGAAGGAACCAAAGGCCACAGGCCTGCATACTGTTCCTTCCAAGAAAAAGCAAAAACAATACAAAAGAGGGCCAAATTCAAGATCCGTTCATTTCGAGATGCCTGGACACACTGCGTTTGAAAGACTGGAGATCATAGGAAGTAGGAAATACAGACAGAGGAAGACAGTTCCAGAGTTGACCAGTTGCATAAATGAAGGACTGGAAGTAACGGTTAACTCTTGCATTAGAGAGTTGGACAGAAAAGGGATGAGAGTTTGTTGCTAGATGGGTACTATGTGCCCGTCGTAGAGGTGGAGGGATGCAAGCAGACAGTTCAGAGGAACAGTGACCTTTGAAGTAGCGATAGAAGAGTGATAAAGAAGCAACAGTGCGGCGAAGAGACAAAGGTTGAAGGGAATCAGTAAGAGGAGGAGAGTTAATGAGACGAAAAGCCTTTGACTCCACCCTATTGAGAAGAGCTGCATGTGGGAAGCCTCCCCACACATGAGAGTTGTACTTCATACACGGGCGAATAAACCCGTGTACAAGGTCAACAACTGTGCAGGGGTAAAGAAAGTTCGGAAGCAGATTTCACAAGAGATGTACAGTAAACCCTTCATAAGTCGAACTTTTAGAAGACGGAATCTTCGCTTAGCCGAACTCAGGCCGAGACCACTTATGTAAGTAGGCCGAAATGCGGAGGTAGGGGGACAAATGGCGCCAGGCGGACACGTGGCACCAGTCTGCTGCTTGCCATTCTTACTGTTATCTAGTGCTGAGAAATGCTATCATTTTGTATTCTGCCTTGCCATGGAGGGTTCAAAGCGTAGAAGTGATACTGGCACCTCTAGTCATAAGGGAATGAAGCAGAAAAAAAAAATGTGTGCTTGTGACTTAGTGTTAAGTGATTATGATTAAAGTTCAGTATATTATTACTGCAAGTGTTACATTCCAGTCTATTATAGTGATTACATTTAAGTTTAGGTCTTAATGTTTAGTGAAATAAATACTGGGTACTGTTTAGAATGTTACATTAAATTGCGAACTCAGCCACCTCCACCATCTCCGTCTCCAACACAAACTGCCAACTGATCTGTACTGCCTCTAACGAAAGGTAAATTAGGTGCACTGAATTGTTTCCTTTTTGTCTTTCTTTATTCATTTATACACCGTATATTCTTCTTTACTTTAATGTTGAAAAGATAAGTAATAAGTATTGTTTTTGCACTTTGGGGGTTGAAAATCCATCTCCAACACACGCTGCCGACAGGTCTGTACTGCCTTTTTGAATGATTTTCTACCAATTAACCACTTCAGCACCGTGACATCTATTTCTACTTTATTTACACTTCCTCCAGCCGATTTTATGGTACTCAGGACTGGACTATAGTACTGAAGGAGTTAATGAAGGCTGTACCAACCCCATTCACTTCCACAGATCCTCCCTACACTGAATAAAAGCGTCTGGTGGCAGCAAGAACAAAATGAAAATTCACCCGGCACTGAAAGGGTTAAAGGTATATTAAATGCAATATTTTTTTTTATTTTTTTTTGGTCATAGCTTATTTATTTATATATGCTCCTTTTATTTAGTGTTGAAAGGAAAAGTAATAGGTATTGTCTTAGCAGTATTTGGGGGTGAAAATTCGGTAAGACGGAAAATTCGATAATTCGAAGCAGGGTAGAGCCCCATATAGTTCGACTTATGAAGGGCTTACTGTAATATGTTCTTACCAAGACAAATCCTGAGAGAATGAAACCCCAAGCATGTTCAAGGATGATGCAGGACTGAGCTGGACATTATTAAACATTAGTGGGTAATCCTGAGGAAGATTTTGTCGGGTTGATAAGTGTAAGAACTGAGTTTTTGATGCATTAAAAATAACAATATTATTCTTACCCCAATCAGAGATACGAGCCAAGTCAGACATTAGGTGTGCCATAGCCCCATCCCTTTTTTGTTGAAGTAACTGCTGAGATGGACGTTGCAGAAACCGAATGGAAAAGTGAAGGGTGGAATCATCAGCATATGAGTGGATAGGGTTAGATGTACAGCTTAGAAGGTCATTGATGAATAAAAGGAAGAGAGTTGGTGATAGGACAGAGCCCTGAGGAACACCACTGTTGATAGGTCTAGGAGAAGAACGATGGCCGTCTACAACAGCGGCTATAGAACGACCAGAAAGGAAGCTAGAGATGAAGGCACAGATAGAAGGATAGAAACCGTAGGAGGGCAGTTTGGAAATTAAAGATTTATGCCAGACTCGATCGAAAGCCTTTGAGATGTTAAGTGCAATGGCAAAGCTTTTGCCAAAGTCCCAAAAGGAGAATGACCAGGAGTCTGAAAGGTAGGTGAGAAGATCGCCAGTGGAGCGTCCCTGACGGAACCCATACTGACGATCAGAAAGAAGGTTGTGACAGGAAACATGCTTTAAAATTTTTCTGTTAATAATTGACTTGGAACTTTTTGAGACACAGGATGTTAAAGGAATTGGACGATAGTTAGAGGGTTGGGAATGGTCACCCTTCTTTGGGACTGGCTGAATGAGAGCAGACTTCCAGCAAGAAGGAAAGGTACAAGTTGATAGACAAAGGCGAAATACTTTACCTAGGTGGGGTGTAAGCACAGAAACACAGTTTTTGAGGACAACAAGAGGGACACCATCAGGACCATATGCCTTGTTAGTATTGAGGCCAGTGATGGCAGAAAATACATCAGCTGAAGAAATTTTAATGTCAGTCAAGAGGAAGTCAGAGGAGGGAAGTGATGGAGGAATAGCACCGGAATCGTCTACGGTGGAATTGGAGGAGAAAGTCTGAGCGAAGAGATCTGCTTTACCAGTAGAAGAAATTGCTACAGAGCCATCAGAGTAGAAAAGAGGAGGGAAGGATGATGAGGTAAAGTTGTTAGAAAGGTTTTTGGCAAGGTGCCAGAAGGAGCGAGAAGAATTCGAGTTGGAGAGTTGAGAACATTTAGCACGGATGAAATTATTTTTAGCAGAGTGAAGAACAGACTTAGCACGATTCCAGGCAGAAATATATAAAAGATGTGATTCAGGGGTGGGTTGGCTCCGGTACCTCTTATAGGCCCTCTCCTTGTTGCGGACAGCATTAGAACAAGCGTGATTAAACCAAGGCTTTCTTGCATTAGTCAGAGGATATGAGAAAGGAATGTATGCTTCCATGCCCAAGAGAATAACCTCCGTAATGCGCAAGGCACACTCAGATGGCTCCCGGCCATGGAAGCAATAATCATTCCAAGGAAAATCAAATAAGTACTGCCTGAGGGCCTCCCAATCTGCAGCTCCAAAGTGCCACAGGCGGCGTTTCTTTGGAAGGTCCACAGGCCGTACTGGAGCGATAGGACAGGTTAAGGTAATAAGGTTATGATTGGAGGAGCCAAACGGAGAGAAAAGATTAACAGTGTAAGCAGAAGGATTAGTTGTTAGGTAAAGGTCAAGTATGTTGCAACTCTCTCCAAGGCAGTCAGGGATTCGGGTAGGTGCTGTACAAGCTACTCTAGGTCATTAAGGATAGAAAAGATGTAGGCTTGTTTACCAGGTGGATCAGTGAAAGGAGAGGAGAGCCAAAGGTGGTGGTGAACATTGAAATCTCCTAGAATGGAGATTTCAGAGAAAGGAGAAATGGATAGAATGTGTTCCATCGTAGAAGTAAGATAGTCAAAGAATTTTTGATAGTCAGTAGAATTAGGAGATAAGTAAACAGCACAGATATATTTAGTCAGAGAATGACAGGAAAGCCGAAGCCAGAGAGCAGAGAATTCAGAAGAATCAAGTTCAGGAACACGAGAGCAAGATAGATCGTTGCGTACATATACACAACAGCCACCTTTGGCTTTGAAATGAGAATAAAGAAAGTAGGAGGTTACAGAAAAGGGTTTGCTGTCAGTTGCCTCAGACAGCTGAGTCTCAGAGAGAGAGAGAAAGTGAGGTTTAGAGGAGAAGAGGTGGTGTTCAACAGAGCGAAAGTTAGAGGAAAGGCCACAAATGTTACAGAAATGAAGAAGGAGTGAGTCAGACAGTGGTTCCAGGCAGCTCTTTGCTCTTTGAGTGGTCACCGTGAGAGGGGCGGATGGTGGGGGTATTTTTGGTCCCCCCCCCCAGGGGACTCCGAGGCATGATTTTTGTGCGCCATTTTACAAATTTTGAAAATGAAGTGTAGTGTGTAGTGTGCATGTAGTTTGGTGTTGACAGTTAGAGAAACTTGTATTGGAGAGCATGCTGGACTACTCTCTGTGTTACTGAGACACTGAAAAAGTTCAGCTAACAGCTTTAGCTTGGATTCTATTATTACCGTAACTGTTCATAATCTTCTTCTGTCCATGGCTTAGTATGGGGGGGACATATAAAATACTATTACATTTTTTTTTCCTCCATAACAGTCCTCTATTTCCATTCCCAAAAGTTCAGCCGTGGTATTTTCAATTTCTATATATTTTTTGTTCTTAAGTTAGTCTATCTATCTATCTATAGCCAGATGCCATAATCCTTTAAATGGTGGCCATTTGACTCTGAGTTATTTGTTTTACAGGGAGGGGCACTAACCCTCCACCAACCCACTTGCTGACACATAGGGAGCACGTATGGTTTAGTTATATGGTTACCACTCAGCGTTGTAAATGGTTTCTTGGCTTACAGGAAAGTTTTTGGCTTGTCACTCAATGTAAAGCCACCTGTAGGGGAAAGAAAAGCAAAATGAAGTAACAGGAAAGATGGGAGAAATAGGAAGAGAGGAGGGCAGGCACAGAAAAAGAATGACAAAGGCTAAGGAAGTAGGCAGCACTACATCAAATGAGTGGATGATGGTCGCCACCACCTACCACTTTCTTAAGTTAGTATGGGTTAAAATCATTACACCTCCTCCAAACTTGCTTTCTCTATCCTTCCACTAAATATTATTATTGTTCCATCCAAATAATTTTGTATCAACATCTCGAGGCAATTTAGTCTCCACCGAGCAAACAATTTCAGGATTCTTTTCATTTATTTAGTCTCCAATTTCCTCTTTCTTGGATATTAACCCATCTACATTACTATACTTTATACTTAGATTTACTGCCCCGGTTTTATCGTTACTCATTCTTCTCTTTTTCATATTCATAACCATCCCCCTTGTTTCCTTCACTTCTGGTTCCTCACATGTCACTTCCTTCCTTTTATATCCATCACTCAAAAAAAAAAAAAAAAGAAAATGTACATTCTTCCTCTGTCCTCCTGTCATTTTTTTTTCCTTTACTTGTTCCTTCAATGAACTTAAAACGTCTCTTTCTTCGTCATTCAGATCTTTTCTTACTATAACATTTTCCATCTCTTCCTTTTTACTTAGTTTCCAGGTCACTTTAAGTATATCATTTACTACACTTACTGATGATAACTTTCATTGGTCTTGCTTCCCCTTTCTTATATGTCCCTATCCTCCTTACTTCCTCAGTTTCTTTTTCCCACTTGCTTCCTTCAGGATCGATCTTCCCTAATATTTTTCTTACTTGATTTGAGTCTCTCTCGAGTTTCACAGATCTAACCTTTTTCTCCCTTTCCCTGTTTCCAAATATTACCACACATCTATTCCTTTCCACTGTTTCTCTCACTGTTTTCTCTTTCTTCAATATTTTCACTACATTTTCTTACATTTCTTTCTTGTTCATTTTCCTTTCTTCCTGAATGATATCCCTTAAGCTAACCACTTCTTTCTTTTCTTCCTTCACATGTGCCCACTTTGCCTTTTGCTCTTCTGACACACTGCTCACCCTCTCCATTTTATTACTGTTTTCTTGTAATTTTCTCCTAAATTCGATATTTTCTCATTTCAAATTCTCGATCTCCCGGTTCGCCGTCTCATTGGCCTGTCTGACTCTGTATAGTGTTTTCAGTAATTTCAGGCATGTTTCTTGATACTAGGTCCTCCACTTTCTTTTGTAGTTCACTAATTCTCATAATCAATGTTTTAACTAAATCCATCACACTTGATTCACTGTCAAATACTGGAAATTCGGGTCCCTCAATGTTTACATTTTCGGTCATGTTTGATGGTTGGTTACAGTACTAACAGTTTTTACCGAGATTCCTATCAACATTCATGTTTAGTCAACTATTTACTGACAGTGGCTCTTTACATTTTTGGCAGACTATATTAACAGACAGTACTTTAAACTTTAGAGAAGACTACAGGAGACAGGACAAACATAATTCCTGAAAACTACTTAAAGTTTGCAGAGATGGTTGAAACAAGTCTGTCCGCTCTGGCTGGTCGTGTGTGTGTGTGTGTGTCTGTTCCCAGCAAATCTCAAAAAGTTGACGAATTTTCACCAAACCTTCAGGAAATAGCAACAGTGTGGAAGTGTGGAAGCCTATTGCTGTTGGTGAGGATTTGATGACTGAATGCCAATCACCATAAATTTTAAAATGTGGATTAGCTTTTTACGAAACATGGTGACTGAATTCCGTTGAATTTTGCTAATTTTCATTCAGTTTGGTTTCTATGTAATTTGATCCCTATCCATTACAATATTTTCGATTGCGGTTAGCATTTGACCCCTGAATGCTTTTGTTACATTATCGCCCGCCTTTAGAAGGCGGAACAATGATGTTTTTGCCTGCCTCTGTGTGTGTATGTGTGTGTTTGTAATTCACCGGGTCAGTCAGGATCACGTGATGGTTATGATCATCAACGTTTTACACTCCTAGAAGAGAGCTGAGAGCTCATATAATCCGATCTAAGGGCAAAGCCTTGACCTTCACACATGCATACACCTATCCTCTTGCTCAAGGAGGACAGTGACCACCCACTTCATCAGTGAAACTTTTCACATCCCGAGCAAGGCGCGAACCCCAGTCTTAGCAGATGCTAAGTGACAGCGTTACCATTGAGCTGGCGAGCGGTGTGTGTGTGTGTGTGTGTGTGTGTCTGTGTGTGTGTGTGTGTGTGTGTGTGTGTGTCTGTGTTTGAGCTGTCAGCATGAAACCTTCAGGGTATCAAGATGTGGCCAGAATCTTGGACAGCTCGAAAGTGGGCACTTGGGGTCAACGTCAAGTTAACCAAAATGGCTGCCAAAGGTCGACTAGTTTTTATCGCCTACCTTAGCAGCATTATATGTCATGAACGGCTTGAGCTATCAAAATAAAACCTTCAGGGTAGCTATCAAGATATGGCCAAAATCTTGGACTTGGCCAACAGCATATTCTGGCAGTCGATTAGCATTCGGCTACCGAATGCTTTTCTTTCATGAAATATGGATTGGCTTTCCACGAAACGCGATGACTGAATTCCATAGAGCTTTGATAATTTTCTTCAGATTTGGTTTTTAAGTAACTTGTACTTTATCCAACAACATATTTTGGCGGGCAGTTAGCATTCGGCTCCGGAATGCTTTTGTTTCATTTAATTTGTTTGTCCTTCCTCAGTTTACCTTCTGTTAAAAAAAAAAAAGGTCAGGTCAGGTCAGAGGACAATATGAAATATTCAACCCCTAGACCAGCTGATGGATGTGAGTGTTGCAGTCTCTGAGTGCCCTATCTTGTTAAATATGAGTTGATCGTTATTTTCCAAAGACCGTTGTACTAAAGTCATAAGATAATTATCTAAGTATTACTGTAGAAAATGGTTGAAGACACAGAGTAGCTTATTAAGCTACCAGTTTGACACACCTAAATATTTCAGTAATGTTTGGGTGTTCATATGTTGCTGAAGTAAATAACAATAAAGCTGCAGTTTGTCTGCACAACTGGTCATTTTTCATAAATAGAAAGAGTGTTAAGTGTTTTTAAACACTTGTGTATGTGCAACTGTCTTTCCACACATTAATTTTCCTTTTAATTCAATAAACCAATTAGGATTACGCCCAGGATTGGTGATTTTTTTTTATATTTTTTTAATTAAAAAAAAGATCAATGATTTTTATTTATTTATTTGATTTTTTGATTTTTCTGTTTATTATAAAGCTAATACAGTAAACCCTTGATAAACCGAACTTTCAGAAGCCGGAATCTTCAGTTAGCCGAACTCAGGCCAAGACCACGTATGAAAGTAGGCTGAAATGCGAAAGTAGGGGGAGAAATGGCGCCAAGCGGACTCGTGGCGCCAGTCTGCTGCTTGCTTTTGGAGACGGAAGTTGTGCCATTCTTACTGTCATTTAGTGCTGAACAGTGCTCTCCTTTTGCCTTCTGCCTTGCCATGGAAGGTTCATAGCTTAAAAGAAGTGATACTGGCACCTCTAGTCATAAAGGAATGAAGCTAAAAAAAAAAAGTGCACATGTGACAGTGTAGTGATCATGATTAAAGTTCAATACTACTATTACTGAAAGTGTTACATTGCAGTCTATTACAATGATTACATTTAAGTTTAGTTCTTAATATAGAGTGAAATAAATACTG
>JAGKTI010006350.1:22199-41083 GCA_018397915.1 Birgus latro
CAAAAAGATGATAATACCAAACCTAACTACAAAATTCCGAATTCAAAGTGTGAATACAAACTATCGCGAATTTTGACTTCGAGTTAACTTTTTTTTTTCCTCTCTTTCGTGAACAGATCACGCTTCGCACTTCCATCTCGCTCCATACGGTCTTACCTATTAATAGTATTCCACTCTTGCTATACATTAACTAGGAACAAGCCCAAATATGAATTTGATGACCTTTCCCTATCCATTGTATCAATTAAACATGGGTCCAGGACTACACTTACATTACACTTGCACTAACTTAAACAACACTTATATTAACTTATATTATACTTATACTAACTTAAATTACACTTATACTAACCTTAAAATTACGGCATTGCACGTAGAACGACAAAGTAAGGAAAAAGTGGAGAAGGAAGTGGTTAGAGTACTAAGAAGTAGAGAATCTTTGGTCATGGATGTAGCAGACAAGAAAAAATGTGTGATAATCTCAGGAATAAAAGAAAAACGAATAACAGTAAGATCTGAAAGAGAGAGAGAGGAACTGAGCAAGGCTAAAGAAATAATATCACTGGTTATGGAGGGAAACAATGAAGCCCAAGAAGAGATTGAAGAAGTGTTTAGGTTAGGAAAGTACGAGGATGGTGGGGCAAGCCCTTTGAAAGTAAAGTTTAAGTCCCAAGTAATAGTGAATGAAATCATAAGTAGAACTTGGAAATTGTCAGATAAAGAGGGGTTTAAAAATGTTTGGATTAGGAGAGATGCAAACGAAGAGGAAAGAGCTAAATTAAAGGAGTTAGTAAAGGAAGCAAAGATAAAAAATGAACAGTGAATGGAGAAAGAGAAGACAGAGTTCTGTTGGAGAGTTATGGACCAGAAATTGAGAAAGTGGTACCGACGGAGGGAAGGAAAGAAGAGAGTATAAAAAACGATGACAAAAGTTTGAAAGTGGCGTACACAAACATTGATGGACTAATATCGGCAAGGTTAGAAATCAACGATTTTTTGAAGGTACACGAACCTGATGTTATGTGCTTTGTAGAGACTAAATTGAAAGAAGATACTGATATTCATATGGCAGATAGGAGATACAAATTATGGAGAAGAGACAGAAAAGAAAAAACGGGAGGAGGAGTGATGATAGCAGTGAAGGACAATATGAATGTAGATACAGTGGAAATGGCAGAGGGCAGGGCCGAAGTGATAAATATGAAATTAGAAACTGGGGAGAATGGTAAGAGAGATATGGCAGTGGTATACAGTATGTCCCCCCTAAGACGAGAGCATGGAATGACGATGAATACCAGGAGATGTTATCAGACATGGTTAGTTATCTACAGAAAGTGATTGAGAAAAGCAACAGTATAATCCTAATGGGTGACTTTAATTGTAAAGAGGTGAACTGGGAGGAATGGGACTCAGGAGGCAGCGAAGATTCGTAGGGCACTAAATTGTTAAATGTGGCAATGAATAATGTAATGACGCGGTGGGTCAAAGAAGAGACACGATTCAGAGATGATGACACACCAGCAAGATTAGATTTGCTACTATCCAAAGAACCTGATGTAATTGAGTCTTTTAATTATCTGTGTCCTTTAGGAAAAAGTGATCATGTGGTCACTGAGTTCCAGATAATAACAGGGAACGTGATGCCAAGAGATGAGCTTTATAGGCAAGGAAGATACAACTTTGGGAAAACAAACTTTGCTGAACTGAGAAAATTTTTTGAAAGTGCAAACTGGAGGAAATTCAGAGAAACAAGAGAGATACAGAGGAAGTGGGATATCTTCTTAGACCTCTACAATTTGGGAGTGGAAAAATATGTGCCAAGAGCAAGTGGGAAAGAAAACAGAAAAAAGGAGTGGTTTAATAGAAAGTGTATGATAGTGAAAAAAGAGAGGGACAAGGCATGGAACAAATGGAGAAAGAGAGGTAATAACAGAGCAAAGGAAGAATATAAAAGAACTAGAAATGAATATACAAGAATACATAGAGAGGAAGCAAGGAACTTTGAAAAGGGTATAATTGACAAATGTAAGGTTGAACCCAAATTGTTTTATAGATTTGTTAATGGCAAACTGAAGCAAAGGGAAGGAATCACCAAACTGAAAGTAGAAGGAGAGGTCTACAAGGATGCAGTAATATTATCTATCTATCTATCTATTGCCAGACGCCTCAATCCCAAACGGGGTGGCCACAAACAAATCGCCTCCATGTCACTCTGTCCCCTGCCATTTCACTACCACGCTCCCAGCTCACACCCCCCTCTCTCATATACCTCTCCACTCCATCCCTCCATCTCATCCTCAGCCTCCCCCTCCCTCTCGCCCCCTCCACCTCACTCACATACACTCTCCTCATCAATCTTTCACTCTCCATCCTCTCCACATGCCCAAACCACCTTAACGTGTTTCTCCTAACACTTCCCATCCCGTCCTCAACCACACCACAACGCTCCTTCACTTCCTCATTTGTTAGTCTGTCTCTCCATGTGACTCCACATGCTCCTCTCAAATAACTCATTTCCACGGCTCTCACTCTTGACTTCTGTCCTTCCAACAGGGTCCAAGCTTCACTTCCATATGTCAGAGTTGGTATCACAATACTGTCATGTAACAACTTTTTCACTTCCATGCTCACCTCCCTGTTTCTTATCACTGCTTTCAACGAACCAGCAACCTCCTTCCCTGCTGTACCCTTTCGAGCACTTCACCCTCCAGACTACCATCCTTACTCATCACACTGCCCAAGTACTTAAATTCACTCATATTCTCCATTTCCTTCCCATCCAATCTCACTGTACACTCACTGGCTTCACTTCTCTCGAAGGCCATCACTTTACTCTTCCCCACATTCACCTTTAGATTCCGTTTCTTACACACTCTCCCAAACTCATCTACCAAGCCTTGCAGCTCCCCTTCGTCTTCCTTCAACAACACAATATCATCTGCAAACAGCAGTACAGGGAGTTTCCAAACACTGCCCTCTCTCACTAGGGCCACTCCAACATCCACTGCCCGACCTTGTATCTCTTTTATAACCCCATCCATATACAGATTGAACAACCATGGAGTCATGACACATCCTTGTTTCAATCCAACCTTCAAATGGAAAGATTCACTCAGTTTGCCATCCACACGCACTGCAGCCTTAGCACCCTCATACATACTCTTCACTGCCTTCAACAACTTCCCATCCACTCCATATATTCTTAATACCTTCCACAAACCTTGTCTATCCATCCTGTCATATGCTTTCTCCAGATCCATGAAGGCTGCATTCAACTTCTTTCCCTTCTCTAGAGACTTTTCCACTAAGGATCTAAGAATGAATATCTGGTCAACACAACCTCTTCCCTTCCTAAAACCTCCTTGTTCTTCTCCAACTAATTCCTCAGTAATTTCCCTAACTCTGTCAATAAGTATCCTACCATATATTTTTCGTATTACACTGAGAAGGCAAATGCCCCTATGATTACCACACACTGCTTTTTCCCCTTTTCCTTTGTACATAGGAATAATTATACCTGACTTCCAATCCTCCGGGACTCTACCCTCCTTCCAAGCCAATCTGCACACCTTCCACATCCATTCTATTACTATCTCTCCCCCATGCTTCAGCATTTCACCACACACTTCATCAATTCCTGGGGCTTTCCCCATTTTAACTTTCTTCATTGCTTCCACAACTTCCATCCTAGTGATTTCTTCCTCTCTTCTCACAACCCTCCTTCTCCCTGCCATTCCCTAGCCACTTATACTTGCATTACTTTCATTCTCTCTATGTTCAACAGTTCATTAAAGTGTTCTCTCCATCTGTTTACCTTTTCTCCCTTCTCCACTAGTAATCTACCATTTTTATCTTTCACACCCCCACTGACTTCGTTGGCACCCTGTCTAGCTCTCTTTACCTCCTTCCAGAACATTTTCTTACACTCCCTCCAGTTTGCACTCAAATTCCTTACAAATTCCTCATCCACTCTCTTCTTACTCTCTCTTACTAATCTTTTCACCTCTCTCCTCCTCACTACATATAACTCTCTCGTCCGTCTCTCAGCTTCTTCGTCACCCCTGTTCCTCATCCACTCATTATATGCTTTCTTCTTTTGTGCCACAGCCTCTCTCACCTCTTCAGTCCACCATGCTGTTCTCTGAGCCCCCTTTCGTCTTTTCTTCACCCCACACACCACCTCACATGCTGCACAAATTTCTTCTGTGAATACCTTGCACACACCCTCCACGTCCCCCATCTGTTCCAATCTGTATTTACCCAATTGCTCCTCCACTTCCCTTCTATATTCAGCAGTAATACAAGCTGAAATAATGAACAAATGTTTCCAATCGGTTTTCACTAAGGAAAAGGAGTTTGTGGAGGGAGAGGGAGTGATTAGAAATGTAGTGATGAAAGATATAAAAGTGGAAGTGCAGGAAGTGTATAAATTACTGGGAACTCAAGATGTAAGGAAAGCCCCAGGACCAGATGGAATCTCTAATTGGGTACCGATGGAATGCATAGAAAAACTGGCAAATAAGATTCACAGTTTAATTGTGTGTTCCTTGGAAGAGGAGAAAGTGCCTCAAGAATGGAAGAGGGCAAATGTGGTACCAATCTATAAGGGAGGAAACAAGGAAGAACCCCTGAATTATAGACCAGTGTCCGTAACCAGCATGGTTGCAAAATTGTGTGAGAGAGTCCTGAAAGATAGATGGATAAAATATCTGGAAGAGATGAATATTTTGACTGAAAGTCAGTTTGGCTTCAGAAGTGGAAGGTCATGTGTTTCCAACTTGTTCTTTTACTCGAGGGCGATTGACGTGCTACAGGAGAGAGACGGTTGGGTGGACTGTGTGTACTTAGATCTGGAGAAGGCCTTCGACAGGGTACCTCACAAGAGACTAATATGGAAATTAGAGCATATCGGAGGACTGAAGGGAAGCCTCCTGGAATGGATGAGAGACTTTTCGAGTGATAGACAAATGAGGACAGTAATAAAGGACAGGACATCTGGATGGAGGGAAGTAACAAGTGGTGTCCCACAGGGCTCGGTGTTGGCACCAGTAATGTTCCTGATTTACGTAAATGATATGGCAGATGGAGTGAACAGTTATGCAAGTCTGTTTGCTGATGATGCAAAGATCTTGAGAAAGGTAGAGGTTGAAGAGGACTGCAAAATGCTACAGGAAGGTCTGGATTGGATACATGATTGGAGCTGGATGTGGGAAATGAAATTCAGTGCAAAAAAATGTAAAATATTGGAAATGGGTAAAAGTACCAAGAGGCCATCATTGAATTATGTGATGGGTAATGAACCAATTAGAAAAGTGAGAGAAGAGAAAGATTTGGGAGTGCTGGTCCAGGATAGTTTGTCACTTGAAAAGAACATAAATAAGATAGGAGAGGGAGGGTGGCCATGTGCAGTTTGCCACAAAGGTGTGGGAAGTAATTCCATCTTGTGCAGTGTCTGTGATAAGTGGGTGCACAAGAGATGTAGTGGTATTAGAGGTAGACTGCAAAATAATGCTGATTTCATGTGTGCGGTGTGTCGGGGAGAGCAGGAGGAGATTGTTAGGCGTGAGAGGGTTGAACTTGCTGGTGAGTCTCTTGAGTGTGTGGAGGAGTTTTGTTATTTGGGAGACATGTTAGGTGCCGGAGGTGGGGCTGGAGTTAGCTCGGTTGCTAGAGTGAGAAGTGGTTGGAAGAAGTTCAGGGAGCTGTTGCCTCTCCTGACATTGAGAGGACTCTCCTTACGTGCTAAGGGGTCTTTGTATGCAGCATGTGTTAGGAGTGTGATGCTGTATGGTAGTGAGACCTGGGCAGTAAAGGAAGAAGATATTCGCAGGTTCAAACGTACAGAAATGACAATGATTAGGTGGATGTGCAGTGCGTCCCTGCGTGCAAGGCCTGGGGGGGCTGGGCTTACGATAGAAGAGTTGAGAGGTAGGATGGGACTGGAGTGTATTGGTGTTGTGATGAGGAGAGGCAGGCTGAGGTGGTTTGGACATGTGGAGAGGATGGGGGAGGATAATTGGGTACAGAGGGTGAGAGGTGTTAATATTGGGGGAGGGGTTGGGAGGGGTAGACCGAGAAAGACATGGGACGAGGTCATTAAATGTGACTTAAGGGTTAAGGGACTGAATAGGGAGGCTGCCAGAGATCGAGCAGCATGGAGAGCCGCCATTAGGTGACCAAGGCCGACACATGCAAGCATGTTGGAGCCTTCAAAAATGAGCGAAAAAGGAAAAAAATGAGTGAGAGAGACATATAAACTCTTGACCAATATAAGAGTGGCATTTCATTACATGGATGAGGAGATTATGAAAAAATTGATAGTGGCCATGATCCGCCCCAGGTTAGAATATGCAGCAGTAGTGTGGTCCCCACACAAAAAGAAAGATATAACCAAGATTGAGAGAATACAAAGAACAGCAACCAAGATGGTCCCCAGTCTGGCAGATTTGTCGTACAGAGAGAGGCTGGAAAGGCTGGATTTGCCTTCCTTAGAGGAATGGAGAGAGAGGGGCGATATGATTGCAGTGTTCAGGACCATGATAGGAGTAGATAAAATTGACAGAGAAAATATGTTTGTGTGGGATGAGAGGGTAACAAGAGGACACAGTATGAAACTAAAGAAGCCAAGCTGCTTAAAGGACATCAAGAAATCTTTCCTTATAGATGCACAGACCTGTGGAATAGCCTGGACAAAGACATAATCCAGTCTAAAAACTTAAACAAGTTTAAGGCAAAATTTGACTTATTGAAAAAAAAAAAGACAGGACCCCACGAGCTTAGCTCATTTCCTGTATATCACAATTAGGTAAATACAATTAGGTAAATACAAAAAGATCCTCTCTAGCCACCCTTTCCAATCCTCTTACATTTCTAAACATCGTGATCAAGTCACCCCTTTTCCTTCTTTCGCGTAGTGTTGGTAACTTCAATTTTTCCAATCTTTCCTTATAGATATCATCCTGGTTACCATCCGTTGAACCCTCTCTAGTTTATCAATATGCTTCTTCAAATGAGGTGACCATACCACAGCCGCATACTCTTTTCTTGGTCTTATCATGGTCACTATCAACTCCCTCAGCATTTCCTCGTCCATATAATTAAAAGCCACTCACATGTTGGTCAGTAAACCATAAGTGCCTCCAATGATTCTGTTTATTTGCTTTTCTGGTGACAGGTCATCCTGAATAATCACACCCAAGTCCTTCTCATCTTTTCTTTTACTAATTATCTCATTGCCCATTTTATACGTCCAGTGCGGTCTTCTTTGACTCATTCCCATTTCTAATACATGACACGTCTTGGCATTAAAATCCATTTTCCATGTCTGGCTTCGGTTGTGGAGTTTGTCGAAGTCCTCTTGCAGTTTTTTACAACTGTTGTTACATTTAATATGTTTCATGATTTTAGCATTATCTGTGAAAATACTCATGTAACTATTCAAACTTTCAGGCAGATCCATCAGTCTATTGCCAGATGCCTCAGTCCCTTAAGGGGTAGTCACAAACAAATCACCTCCATGTCGCCCTGTGCTCTGCCACTCTACTGCCTTGCTCCCAGCTCAAACCCCCCTCTCTCATATACCTCTACACTCCATCCCTCAATCTTATCCTTGGCCTCCATCTCACTCACATACACTCTCCTTGTCAGTCTCTCACTCCCCATCCTCTCCACATGGCCAGACTATCTCAGTGTGTTTCTCCTAATGCTTCCTATCATATTCACAACCACACCACAATGCCCCTTCACTTCATCATTTGTCAGTCTGTCTCTCCATGTAACTCCACACGCTTCTCTCAAATAACTCATTTCCACTGCTCTCACTCTTGACTTCTGTCCCTCCAACTAGGTCCAAGCTTCACTTCTATATGTTAGAGTTGGTATCACAATATTGTCATGTAGTAACTTTTTCACTTTCATGCTCACTTCCATGTTTCTTATCACTGCTTTCAAGGAACCAGCAACCTTTCTTCCTTGTTATACTGTTTCAAGCACCTCATCCTCTAAACTTCCATCCTTACTCATCACACTATCCAAGTACTTAAATGCGTTCACATTTTCCATTTCCTCCTCATCCAACCTCACTGTACATTCACTGACTTTGCTTCTCTCGAAGACCATCACTTTTCTCTTCTCTACATTCACCATTAGATTCCATTTCTTACACACTCTTCCAAACTCATCCACCAAGCCTTACAGCTCCCCTTTGTCTTCTTTTAACATAGTATCATTTGCAAACAACAGTACAGGGAGTTTCCAAACACAGGCCTCTATCTCTCATTAGGGCTGCTTGAACATCCACTGCCTTACCTTGTATCTCTTTTATTAACCCATCCATAAACAGATTGAACAACCATGGAGACATGACACATCCCTGTTTCAATCCTACTTTCAAACAGAAAAATTCACTCAGTTCACTATCCACATGCACTGCAGCCTTAGCACCCTCATACATGCTCTTCATGGCATACAGCAATTTCCCATCTGCTCCATATATTCCTAATACTTTCCCCAATCCTTGTCTATCCACCCTGTCATATGCTTTCTCCAAATCCATGAAGGCCGCATACAACTTCTTTCCCTTCTCTAGAAACTTTTCCACTAAAGCTCTAAGAATGAATATCTGATCTACACAACCTCTTCTCTGAAAGCCTCCCTGTTCTTCTCCAACTAATTCTTCTGTTATTTCCCTAACTCTGTCAATAACTATCCTACCATATACTTTTCCTATTACACAAGGAAGACAAATGCCCCTATGATTACCACATACAGTACTTCTTTTTCCTCTTTTCCCTTGTACAGGGAAATAATTATATCTGTCTTTCAACCCTCCAGGACTCTACCTTCCTCCCAGGCCAGTCTGCACATTTTTCCACATCCATTATACTACTATTTCTTCCCCATGCTTCAGCATTTCACCACACACTCTGGCAAACCATTTACATATATTAGAAACATTACTGGAGCTAAGACAGAGCCCTGGGGTACTCTACTAGTCACATTTCTTCATTTTGAAACCTTATCTCTTATAACTGTTATCATCTGCCTTCCTATCAGATAATCTCCCATCCACATTTATAGGTTCCCATGTACCCCTCTAAAGGTCTTCAACATCCACAGCAATCTCTTATAGGACATCCTGTCAAATGCTTTCTTGAGATCAGGATAGACACAATCTGCCCATCGCTCTCTCTCTTGTATGACATCTATTACCATACTATAGAAGCTTAATAGGTTGGTAATGCACGATCTTCCTTCCCTAAAACCAAATTGTCATGGTGTTATCACTTCATTTTCTTCTAAATGCTTTGTCCATCTTTTTCTAATAATTTTCTCATAAATCTTGCATACAACACTTGTAAGTGATGCAGGTCTATAACTCAGTGGATCTTCCCTATCTCCTCTGTTGAAGATTGGCACAGTATTTGCTCTTTTCCAGTCTTTCGGTAACTGTCCTTTTTCCAGAGAGCTCTTGATGATCACATAAACTGTCCACACTAATTGGTAAGCACATTCCTTCAGGATCCATCCAGCCACACCATCTTCTCTCATTGCTTTTCTCACATCCAAGTCTCTCATCAGTTGTAGCACCTCATTCATGACAGCTGCAATTTCTGCCATTCCCATCATCATGGGTTATTTCAGGTTCCCTAAAATCCTCTTGCGGCACACTGACTCCAGCTTGTTCATTATTTTGCACAATTCTTCTCTTTTGTAAGTTTCATTTCCATCTCTCAATCGTATTATAATTCCTTAACTTTCGTTTTACCGTTTCCAAACCTATAAAATAGTTTAGACTCTTTCTTACATTTAGTTACAATATCTATTTCTTTTTTCCTCTCTCCGCACCCTTAGATACTCATTTCTTACCTACTTATATTCCTCCCAAGCCCTTTCAATATGGTCTGCCTTCTTCACACTTTATCCCATGCTCTTTTTCATGCCTCACGTGCCATTCACCTATTGTTCGACCATTCTTTCTTCTTTCCACTGCCGTGGAAAATTATGGGACATATTTACTAACTCCTGTTTTATATACTTCTACCAAAACTCATATTTCTCACCAACATTTGTGATCACATTCATTTTTCCTCAGTCTACATTTTGGAAAAAGTTCCTCAGGGAAGCACAGTCTGCCTTCCCATAATTGTATCTGTTTTCTCTGTGTTTTTCATCTTTTTTCTCCTTCCCTGACTCCCACCACTTCCATCTCAATAACCAGATGATCGCTTTTACCAAAGGGGCATTGGTGGGTTATGTTCTTCACATCGTTTGTGTCCTTTATGAATACTAAATCCAGCCTTGATGGTTTGTCATCTCCTGTAATTCTTATTTTTTCTTTAATTAATTGACATAACATGTTTTTCATCACCAATTCCATTAATTTAATTTCCCATGATTCCTCATTGTTCCCAGCATCCATACTTTCCCAATCAACTTCGCTACAGTTAAAATCCCCCATATTTATTCTATTTCTCTGTTCAGCTTTTTTTTTTTTTTTATATATGCAAGGAAGAAGGAACCAAAGGCCACAGGCCTGCATACTGTTCCTTCCAAGAAAAAGCAAAAACAATACAAAAGAGGGCCAAATTCAAGATCCGTTCATTTCGAGATGCCTGGACACACTGCGTTTGAAAGACTGGAGATCATAGGAAGTAGGAAATACAGACAGAGGAAGACAGTTCCAGAGTTGACCAGTTGCATAAATGAAGGACTGGAAGTAACGGTTAACTCTTGCATTAGAGAGTTGGACAGAAAAGGGATGAGAGTTTGTTGCTAGATGGGTACTATGTGCCCGTCGTAGAGGTGGAGGGATGCAAGCAGACAGTTCAGAGGAACAGTGACCTTTGAAGTAGCGATAGAAGAGTGATAAAGAAGCAACAGTGCGGCGAAGAGACAAAGGTTGAAGGGAATCAGTAAGAGGAGGAGAGTTAATGAGACGAAAAGCCTTTGACTCCACCCTATTGAGAAGAGCTGCATGTGGGAAGCCTCCCCACACATGAGAGTTGTACTTCATACACGGGCGAATAAAACCCGTGTACAAGGTCAACAACTGTGCAGGGGTAAAGAAAGTTCGGAAGCAGATTTCACAAGAGATGTACAGTAAACCCTTCATAAGTCGAACTTTTAGAAGACGGAATCTTCGCTTAGCCGAACTCAGGCCGAGACCACTTATGTAAGTAGGCCGAAATGCGGAGGTAGGGGGACAAATGGCGCCAGGCGGACACGTGGCACCAGTCTGCTGCTTGCCATTCTTACTGTTATCTAGTGCTGAGAAATGCTATCATTTTGTATTCTGCCTTGCCATGGAGGGTTCAAAGCGTAGAAGTGATACTGGCACCTCTAGTCATAAGGGAATGAAGCAGAAAAAAAAAATGTGTGCTTGTGACTTAGTGTTAAGTGATTATGATTAAAGTTCAGTATATTATTACTGCAAGTGTTACATTCCAGTCTATTATAGTGATTACATTTAAGTTTAGGTCTTAATGTTTAGTGAAATAAATACTGGGTACTGTTTAGAATGTTACATTAAATTGCGAACTCAGCCACCTCCACCACCTCCGTCTCCAACACAAACTGCCAACTGATCTGTACTGCCTCTAACGAAAGGTAAATTAGGTGCACTGAATTGTTTCCTTTTTGTCTTTCTTTATTCATTTATACACCGTATATTCTTCTTTACTTTAATGTTGAAAAGATAAGTAATAAGTATTGTTTTTGCACTTTGGGGGTTGAAAATCCATCTCCAACACACGCTGCCGACAGGTCTGTACTGCCTTTTTGAATGATTTTCTACCAATTAACCACTTCAGCACCGTGACATCTATTTCTACTTTATTTACACTTCCTCCAGCCGATTTTATGGTACTCAGGACTGGACTATAGTACTGAAGGAGTTAATGAAGGCTGTACCAACCCCATTCACTTCCACAGATCCTCCCTACACTGAATAAAAGCGTCTGGTGGCAGCAAGAACAAAATGAAAATTCACCCGGCACTGAAAGGGTTAAAGGTATATTAAATGCAATATTTTTTTTTATTTTTTTTGGTCATAGCTTATTTATTTATATATGCTCCTTTTATTTAGTGTTGAAAGGAAAAGTAATAGGTATTGTCTTAGCAGTATTTGGGGGTGAAAATTCGGTAAGACGGAAAATTCGATAATTCGAAGCAGGGTAGAGCCCCATATAGTTCGACTTATGAAGGGCTTACTGTAATATGTTCTTACCAAGACAAATCCTGAGAGAATGAAACCCCAAGCATGTTCAAGGATGATGCAGGACTGAGCTGGACATTATTAAACATTAGTGGGTAATCCTGAGGAAGATTTTGTCGGGTTGATAAGTGTAAGAACTGAGTTTTTGATGCATTAAAAATAACAATATTATTCTTACCCCAATCAGAGATACGAGCCAAGTCAGACATTAGGTGTGCCATAGCCCCATCCCTTTTTTGTTGAAGTAACTGCTGAGATGGACGTTGCAGAAACCGAATGGAAAAGTGAAGGGTGGAATCATCAGCATATGAGTGGATAGGGTTAGATGTACAGCTTAGAAGGTCATTGATGAATAAAAGGAAGAGAGTTGGTGATAGGACAGAGCCCTGAGGAACACCACTGTTGATAGGTCTAGGAGAAGAACGATGGCCGTCTACAACAGCGGCTATAGAACGACCAGAAAGGAAGCTAGAGATGAAGGCACAGATAGAAGGATAGAAACCGTAGGAGGGCAGTTTGGAAATTAAAGATTTATGCCAGACTCGATCGAAAGCCTTTGAGATGTTAAGTGCAATGGCAAAGCTTTTGCCAAAGTCCCAAAAGGAGAATGACCAGGAGTCTGAAAGGTAGGTGAGAAGATCGCCAGTGGAGCGTCCCTGACGGAACCCATACTGACGATCAGAAAGAAGGTTGTGACAGGAAACATGCTTTAAAATTTTTCTGTTAATAATTGACTTGGAACTTTTTGAGACACAGGATGTTAAAGGAATTGGACGATAGTTAGAGGGTTGGGAATGGTCACCCTTCTTTGGGACTGGCTGAATGAGAGCAGACTTCCAGCAAGAAGGAAAGGTACAAGTTGATAGACAAAGGCGAAATACTTTACCTAGGTGGGGTGTAAGCACAGAAACACAGTTTTTGAGGACAACAAGAGGGACACCATCAGGACCATATGCCTTGTTAGTATTGAGGCCAGTGATGGCAGAAAATACATCAGCTGAAGAAATTTTAATGTCAGTCAAGAGGAAGTCAGAGGAGGGAAGTGATGGAGGAATAGCACCGGAATCGTCTACGGTGGAATTGGAGGAGAAAGTCTGAGCGAAGAGATCTGCTTTACCAGTAGAAGAAATTGCTACAGAGCCATCAGAGTAGAAAAGAGGAGGGAAGGATGATGAGGTAAAGTTGTTAGAAAGGTTTTTGGCAAGGTGCCAGAAGGAGCGAGAAGAATTCGAGTTGGAGAGTTGAGAACATTTAGCACGGATGAAATTATTTTTAGCAGAGTGAAGAACAGACTTAGCACGATTCCAGGCAGAAATATATAAAAGATGTGATTCAGGGGTGGGTTGGCTCCGGTACCTCTTATAGGCCCTCTCCTTGTTGCGGACAGCATTAGAACAAGCGTGATTAAACCAAGGCTTTCTTGCATTAGTCAGAGGATATGAGAAAGGAATGTATGCTTCCATGCCCAAGAGAATAACCTCCGTAATGCGCAAGGCACACTCAGATGGCTCCCGGCCATGGAAGCAATAATCATTCCAAGGAAAATCAAATAAGTACTGCCTGAGGGCCTCCCAATCTGCAGCTCCAAAGTGCCACAGGCGGCGTTTCTTTGGAAGGTCCACAGGCCGTACTGGAGCGATAGGACAGGTTAAGGTAATAAGGTTATGATTGGAGGAGCCAAACGGAGAGAAAAGATTAACAGTGTAAGCAGAAGGATTAGTTGTTAGGTAAAGGTCAAGTATGTTGCAACTCTCTCCAAGGCAGTCAGGGATTCGGGTAGGTGCTGTACAAGCTACTCTAGGTCATTAAGGATAGAAAAGATGTAGGCTTGTTTACCAGGTGGATCAGTGAAAGGAGAGGAGAGCCAAAGGTGGTGGTGAACATTGAAATCTCTTAGAATGGAGATTTCAGAGAAAGGAGAAATGGATAGAATGTGTTCCATCGTAGAAGTAAGATAGTCAAAGAATTTTTGATAGTCAGTAGAATTAGGAGATAAGTAAACAGCACAGATATATTTAGTCAGAGAATGACAGGAAAGCCGAAGCCAGAGAGCAGAGAATTCAGAAGAATCAAGTTCAGGAACACGAGAGCAAGATAGATCGTTGCGTACATATACACAACAGCCACCTTTGGCTTTGAAATGAGAATAAAGAAAGTAGGAGGTTACAGAAAAGGGTTTGCTGTCAGTTGCCTCAGACAGCTGAGTCTCAGAGAGAAAGAGAAAGTGAGGTTTAGAGGAGAAGAGGTGGTGTTCAACAGAGCGAAAGTTAGAGGAAAGGCCACAAATGTTACAGAAATGAAGAAGGAGTGAGTCAGACAGTGGTTCCAGGCAGCTCTTTGCTCTTTGAGTGGTCACCGTGAGAGGGGCGGATGGTGGGGGTATTTTTGGTCCCCCCCCCCAGGGGACTCCGAGGCATGATTTTTGTGCGCCATTTTACAAATTTTGAAAAGGAAGTGTAGTGTGTAGTGTGCATGTAGTTTGGTGTTGACAGTTAGAGAAACTTGTATTGGAGAGCATGCTGGACTACTCTCTGTGTTACTGAGACACTGAAAAAGTTCAGCTAACAGCTTTAGCTTGGATTCTATTATTACCGTAACTGTTCATAATCTTCTTCTGTCCATGGCTTAGTATGGGGGGGACATATAAAATACTATTACATTTTTTTTTCCTCCATAACAGTCCTCTATTTCCATTCCCAAAAGTTCAGCCGTGGTATTTTCAATTTCTATATATTTTTTGTTCTTAAGTTAGTCTATCTATCTATCTATAGCCAGATGCCATAATCCTTTAAATGGTGGCCATTTGACTCTGAGTTATTTGTTTTACAGGGAGGGGCACTAACCCTCCACCAACCCACTTGCTGACACATAGGGAGCACGTATGGTTTAGTTATATGGTTACCACTCAGCGTTGTAAATGGTTTCTTGGCTTACAGGAAAGTTTTTGGCTTGTCACTCAATGTAAAGCCACCTGTAGGGGAAAGAAAAGCAAAATGAAGTAACAGGAAAGATGGGAGAAATAGGAAGAGAGGAGGGCAGGCACAGAAAAAGAATGACAAAGGCTAAGGAAGTAGGCAGCACTAC
The DNA here is from genome assembly GCA_018397915.1 of Birgus latro. Taxonomy (NCBI): domain Eukaryota; kingdom Metazoa; phylum Arthropoda; class Malacostraca; order Decapoda; family Coenobitidae; genus Birgus; species Birgus latro. Next base: position 37,498 of record JAGKTI010006350.1, read on the forward strand.
ATCAAATGAGTGGATGATGGTCGCCACCACCTACCACTTTCTTAAGTTAGTATGGGTTAAAATCATTACACCTCCTCCAAACTTGCTTTCTCTATCCTTCCACTAAATATTATTATTGTTCCATCCAAATAATTTTGTATCAACATCTCGAGGCAATTTAGTCTCCACCGAGCAAACAATTTCAGGATTCTTTTCATTTATTTAGTCTCCAATTTCCTCTTTCTTGGATATTAACCCATCTACATTACTATACTTTATACTTAGATTTACTGCCCCGGTTTTATCGTTACTCATTCTTCTCTTTTTCATATTCATAACCATCCCCCTTGTTTCCTTCACTTCTGGTTCCTCACATGTCACTTCCTTCCTTTTATATCCATCACTCAAAAAAAAAAAAAAAAGAAAATGTACATTCTTCCTCTGTCCTCCTGTCATTTTTTTTTCCTTTACTTGTTCCTTCAATGAACTTAAAACGTCTCTTTCTTCGTCATTCAGATCTTTTCTTACTATAACATTTTCCATCTCTTCCTTTTTACTTAGTTTCCAGGTCACTTTAAGTATATCATTTACTACACTTACTGATGATAACTTTCATTGGTCTTGCTTCCCCTTTCTTGTATGTCCCTATCCTCCTTACTTCCTCAGTTTCTTTTTCCCACTTGCTTCCTTCAGGATCGATCTTCCCTAATATTTTTCTTACTTGATTTGAGTCTCTCTCGAGTTTCACAGATCTAACCTTTTTCTCCCTTTCCCTGTTTCCAAATATTACCACACATCTATTCCTTTCCACTGTTTCTCTCACTGTTTTCTCTTTCTTCAATATTTTCACTACATTTTCTTACATTTCTTTCTTGTTCATTTTCCTTTCTTCCTGAATGATATCCCTTAAGCTAACCACTTCTTTCTTTTCTTCCTTCACATGTGCCCACTTTGCCTTTTGCTCTTCTGACACACTGCTCACCCTCTCCATTTTATTACTGTTTTCTTGTAATTTTCTCCTAAATTCGATATTTTCTCATTTCAAATTCTCGATCTCCCGGTTCGCCGTCTCATTGGCCTGTCTGACTCTGTATAGTGTTTTCAGTAATTTCAGGCATGTTTCTTGATACTAGGTCCTCCACTTTCTTTTGTAGTTCACTAATTCTCATAATCAATGTTTTAACTAAATCCATCACACTTGATTCACTGTCAGATACTGGAAATTCGGGTCCCTCAATGTTTACATTTTCGGTCATGTTTGATGGTTGGTTACAGTACTAACAGTTTTTACCGAGATTCCTATCAACATTCATGTTTAGTCAACTATTTACTGACAGTGGCTCTTTACATTTTTGGCAGACTATATTAACAGACAGTACTTTAAACTTTAGAGAAGACTACAGGAGACAGGACAAACATAATTCCTGAAAACTACTTAAAGTTTGCAGAGATGGTTGAAACAAGTCTGTCCGCTCTGGCTGGTCGTGTGTGTGTGTGTGTGTCTGTTCCCAGCAAATCTCAAAAAGTTGACGAATTTTCACCAAACCTTCAGGAAATAGCAACAGTGTGGAAGTGTGGAAGCCTATTGCTGTTGGTGAGGATTTGATGACTGAATGCCAATCACCATAAATTTTAAAATGTGGATTAGCTTTTTACGAAACATGGTGACTGAATTCCGTTGAATTTTGCTAATTTTCATTCAGTTTGGTTTCTATGTAATTTGATCCCTATCCATTACAATATTTTCGATTGCGGTTAGCATTTGACCCCTGAATGCTTTTGTTACATTATCGCCCGCCTTTAGAAGGCGGAACAATGATGTTTTTGCCTGCCTCTGTGTGTGTATGTGTGTGTTTGTAATTCACCGGGTCAGTCAGGATCACGTGATGGTTATGATCATCAACGTTTTACACTCCTAGAAGAGAGCTGAGAGCTCATATAATCCGATCTAAGGGCAAAGCCTTGACCTTCACACATGCATACACCTATCCTCTTGCTCAAGGAGGACAGTGACCACCCACTTCATCAGTGAAACTTTTCACATCCCGAGCAAGGCGCGAACCCCAGTCTTAGCAGATGCTAAGTGACAGCGTTACCATTGAGCTGGCGAGCGGTGTGTGTGTGTGTGTGTGTGTGTGTCTGTGTGTGTGTGTGTGTGTGTGTGTGTGTGTCTGTGTTTGAGCTGTCAGCATGAAACCTTCAGGGTATCAAGATGTGGCCAGAATCTTGGACAGCTCGAAAGTGGGCACTTGGGGTCAACGTCAAGTTAACCAAAATGGCTGCCAAAGGTCGACTAGTTTTTATCGCCTACCTTAGCAGCATTATATGTCATGAACGGCTTGAGCTATCAAAATAAAACCTTCAGGGTAGCTATCAAGATATGGCCAAAATCTTGGACTTGGCCAACAGCATATTCTGGCAGTCGATTAGCATTCGGCTACCGAATGCTTTTCTTTCATGAAATATGGATTGGCTTTCCACGAAACGCGATGACTGAATTCCATAGAGCTTTGATAATTTTCTTCAGATTTGGTTTTTAAGTAACTTGTACTTTATCCAACAACATATTTTGGCGGGCAGTTAGCATTCGGCTCCGGAATGCTTTTGTTTCATTTAATTTGTTTGTCCTTCCTCAGTTTACCTTCTGTTAAAAAAAAAAAAAGGTCAGGTCAGGTCAGAGGACAATATGAAATATTCAACCCCTAGACCAGCTGATGGATGTGAGTGTTGCAGTCTCTGAGTGCCCTATCTTGTTAAATATGAGTTGATCGTTATTTTCCAAAGACCGTTGTACTAAAGTCATAAGATAATTATCTAAGTATTACTGTAGAAAATGGTTGAAGACACAGAGTAGCTTATTAAGCTACCAGTTTGACACACCTAAATATTTCAGTAATGTTTGGGTGTTCATATGTTGCTGAAGTAAATAACAATAAAGCTGCAGTTTGTCTGCACAACTGGTCATTTTTCATAAATAGAAAGAGTGTTAAGTGTTTTTAAACACTTGTGTATGTGCAACTGTCTTTCCACACATTAATTTTCCTTTTAATTCAATAAACCAATTAGGATTACGCCCAGGATTGGTGATTTTTTTTTATATTTTTTTAATTAAAAAAAAGATCAATGATTTTTATTTATTTATTTGATTTTTTGATTTTTCTGTTTATTATAAAGCTAATACAGTAAACCCTTGATAAACCGAACTTTCAGAAGCCGGAATCTTCAGTTAGCCGAACTCAGGCCAAGACCACGTATGAAAGTAGGCTGAAATGCGAAAGTAGGGGGAGAAATGGCGCCAAGCGGACTCGTGGCGCCAGTCTGCTGCTTGCTTTTGGAGACGGAAGTTGTGCCATTCTTACTGTCATTTAGTGCTGAACAGTGCTCTCCTTTTGCCTTCTGCCTTGCCATGGAAGGTTCATAGCTTAAAAGAAGTGATACTGGCACCTCTAGTCATAAAGGAATGAAGCTAAAAAAAAAAAGTGCACATGTGACAGTGTAGTGATCATGATTAAAGTTCAATACTACTATTACTGAAAGTGTTACATTGCAGTCTATTACAATGATTACATTTAAGTTTAGTTCTTAATATAGAGTGAAATAAATACTG
>JAGKTI010006351.1:0-25983 GCA_018397915.1 Birgus latro
ATGAGATAAGGAGAGTGGTGGCTGAACAGGAAGCCGTAGATAGAGGCGTTAATGAACAGTATAGAGCTCTTAAGAACAACCTCTTGAGAGTTACCGATGCAATATGCAGTTCGACAAGAGGCCCACCAAGACATAAGGTAACTTGGTGGTGGGATGAGGGTGTAGAAGCCCCAGGTAAGGAGAAAAGAAGGCTTTTCTGGGAATGGAAGAATGGTGGTAACAGGGAGGAGTACTTGGATGCCAAGCGCAGGGCTAGAAGAGAGGTATACAAGGCAAAGTCTGAGTCACAGAGACTTTTACTTGATAATCTAAATCATGGAGAAAGGAAAAATATGATTTTTAGGGTGGCAAATCAGGTGAAGAGGGATAATTGGGACATTGTAGGTGAGCAGTGTGTGAAGAACGATGATGGAAGGGTAGTGGTGAACAGTGAGGATATTAAAGATGCATGGAGTGAGTATTATAGCCGATTGTTGAATGAGGAGTTTGATTGGGATAGGGAAGGTTTGGAGCCAGCTTATCCAGTGTTTGGCCCTTGGCCTTTGATTGACGCTGCTACTGTGAGTCAGGCAATAGGCAGGATGCGGGTGGAGAAGGCGGCAGGTGTGTCTGGGTTGACTGCCGAAATGTTGAAGGCCTCAGGAGATAACGGGGTGAGGTTAGTCACTGACCTGATAAATATGATTATATATGAGTGTGTTGTCCCAGATGATTGGCTGAAGAGTGTAATTGTAAATGTGTACAAAGGAAAAGGTGATGCCCTGGAAAGGGGAAATTACAGAGGTATAAAGCTCTTAGATCAGATAATGAAAGTAATGGAGAGAGTTCTAGAAGGTATGATTAGAGAAAGAGTGAATATTGATGAGATGCAGTTTGGGTTTATGCCAGGAAGGGGGACCACTAATGCCAAATTCATTGTTCGACAGCTTCAGGAAATATATTGGAGAGAAAAGGGAATTGTATTTTGTTTTTGTTGATTTGGAAAAGACCTCTGACAGAGTCCCTAGAGAGGTGGTGAAGTGGGCAATGAGAAAGCTAGGGTTGGAAGAATGGCTGGTTAGGGTGGTTATGGCCATGTATGTGGGTGCTCGCACCCAGGTAAGAGTGAATGGAGTTTTGAGTGATGAGTTTTCCGTGAATGTTGGTGTGCATCAGGGGTCAGTTTTGAGTCCCTTGTTGTTTATCATGGTGCTTGAAGCCCTCTCACGTGACTTCAGAGATGGACTCCCATGGGAGATGTTGTATGCTGATGATTTGGTGTTGATTGCACAGAATGAAAAGGAGGCGGAGGAAAGATTTAAGAAGTGAAGAGATGGTATGGGGTACAAGGGCTTAAGGGTAAATGCAGATAAAACAAAAAGTGATGATATCTAGGGTTGGTGGCGGTACAATCAGAGGAGAGGGAGAGTGGCCATGTGCAGATTGCCACGAGGGTGTGGGAAGCAATTCCATCTTTGTAGTGTTTGTGATAAGTGGGTGCACAAGAGATGTAGTGGCATTAGAGGTAGACTGCGAGATGATGCTGATTTCATGTGTGCGGCGTGTTGGGGAGAGCAGGTGGAGATTGTTAGGCGTGAGAGGGTGGAACTTGCAGGTGTGTCTCTTGAGTGTGTGGAGGAGTTTCGTTATTTGGGAGATATGTTATGTGCCGGAGGTGGGGCTGGAGTTAGCTCGGTTGCTAGGGTGAGAAGTGGTTGAAAGAAGTTCAGGGAGCTGTTGCCTCTCCTGACATTGAGAGGACTCTCCTTATGTGCTGAGGGGTCTTTGTATGCAGCATGTGTTAGGAATGTGATGCTGTTTGGTAATGAGACCTGGGCAGTAATAGAAGAGGATATTCACAGGTTTAAACGTACAGAAATGACAATGATTAGGTGGATGTGCAGTGCGTCCCTGCGTGCAAGGCCTGGGGGGGCTGGGTTTACAATGGAAGAGTTGAGAGGTAGGATGGGACTGGAGTGTATTGGTGTTGTGATGAGGAGAGGTAGGATGAGGTGGTTTGGACATGTGGAGAGGATGGGGGATGATAACTGGGTACAGAGGGTGAGAGGTGTTAATATTGGGGGAGGGGTTGGGAGGGAAAAACCGAGAAAGACATGGGACGAGGTCATTAAGTGTGACTTAAGGGTTAAGGGAATGAACAGGGAGGCTGCCAGGGATCGAGCAGCGTGGAAAGCCGCCATTAGGTGACCAAGATCGACACATGCAAGCATGTTGGAGCCTTCAAAAACGAAACGAGTCTCATATGTAGCCTTATGTTAACCCATCCCGTCCCGGCAGATTCTTAACCAATTACCTCCCCCAATCCCGGCAGATTTTCAATTTTTATTTATTTATTTATTTTTTGGGGGGGAGGGGGCTAAAACCTCCGCTTTTTATGAGAAACATTGAAAATTCATAGAGAAATCGCTCACCTGACCTTTAAAATGCTACTACAGGTAAGAATACCCTCACATGGCTGTTTCTATGAGCCTTGGCTCCAAACATGATCTATGGGTGGGTAAGTATTCCAAACCATTTATAATGTTTATTTATTTATTTGGTACGAATTTATATGTAGTACCAGAGTATATTGGTTTTCACACAGCAATATACGCGATATAAGTGTTGTTTCACTCACCAAACACATCAACATACTGCATCTTTCTTGGTGACATTACCTGGTCATCATTTCTGACTGCTTCTTCCTCTAACGCTAGGTAAATTTTGTCCCCCACATTGTCATCGATTGGGAAATCACTCTGGCCTTGAGCTGTCTTGTTACTGCTGTGACGGTTTCGCCGCAAGCGAACGCAGCACTGTGCAGCCCACCCATTTTGAATTTTTCGTACGTATTTCCTTTCGCTTCGCTCCTTGTATCATAGAGACAAATACCTTTCGTATTGTGGAATTTGTGCTACATTCCTCGCTTTCATAACGTCGAAAATTCGTACATCGGGTTTTTGTTTATTGAGGACTGACTGTAGAGAGCAATCAAAGAAGAAAAGAGGAGGGGAGGATGATGAGGTAAAGTTGTTAGAAAGGTTTTTGCCAAGGTGCCAGAAGGAATAGGAAGAATTCAAGTTAGGGAGTTGAGAGCATTTAGTACAGGTATGGATGAAATTATTTTTAGCAGAGCCAGGAACAGACAGCATAATTCCTGACAGAATCATAAAAAAGATGTGATTCAGGGGTGGGTTGGCTCCCATACTTATTATAGGCCCTCTCTTTGTTGTGGACAGCATTAGAACAAGCGTGATTAAACCAAGGCTTTTTTGCATTATTCAAAGGATATGAGAAGGGAATGTATAATTCCATGCCCAAGAGAATAACCTCTGCAATGCGCAAGTCACACTCATATGGCTCCAGGTCGTGGGTAGCAATAATCATTCTGAGGGCCTCCGAATCAGCAGCTCCAAAGTGCCACAACTGACGTTTCTTTGGAGGGTCCACAGGCCGTACTGAACCAACAGGAAAAGTTAAGGTAAGAAGACTGTGATTGGAGGAGCCCAACGGAGAGGAAAGATTAACAGTGCAAGCAGAAGGGTTAGTTGTATGGAAGAGGTTAAGTAAGTTGGATCTCTCTCCAAGGCAGTCAGGGATACAGGTACGGTGCTGTACAAGCTGCTTTAGGTCTTAACCACTGACCGCGGGCCGTCACTTTCGTGACGCTCGGTGCCGATGGCTCGAGCCGTGGCCCGTCAGTTGGGTGCCTCTGTTTTCTTTTTAAGTAGCCGGGGCTGTCAAGATATAAATATATATGAAAAATTTCAGGAGAAGCCTGAGTGATATTTTTATCACTCAGGCTAGTTTTGGCCAATATTGAAAAAAGTACGTCAGAGCGCGAATTACCAGCGGCGGGAAGTTCCAGGACCGCCTCCCACAACCCCGTGGTTTAGGTGTTAAAGGAGAGAAAAGATGTAGGCTTGTTCACCAGGTGGACCAGTGAAATGAGAGGAGAGCCAAGGGTGGTGGTAACACTGCAATCTCCTACAATGGAGATTTCAGAGAAAGGAGAAACGGATAGGATGTGTTCTATCGTACAAGATAGTTGAAGTTTTTCGTAGTTGGTAGAAATATGGGATAAGTAAACACCACAGATACATTTAATCAGACAATGACAGGAAAGCTGAAGTCAAAGAGTACAGAATTCAGAAGAATCAAGTTCAGGAACACAAGAGCAAGATAACCTGTTAGGTACAGTCATGGTCATAAGTAATCACCTATCCTCCAGTATCCCTTGCCTAAGGCTGGCTCTTTTATGCACGGCACATCACACTGGAATAAGAGGGGCTGACAGCGAGGGGTCAGAAAAAGAAGGGAAGGTGGGTGGGGGGATGAGTGATGGTGTGGGGGTGAAGTGAGGGAAGGGATGGTGGGAAGGTAGGGATGGGAGAATGAAATGTGAAGTGGTGGTCACATTTTTAGTCTATTTTCGTTCATTCAGGGCAGGATAGAAAGCACTTAATATTTGGAAGATAATGATGCATTACACTTTGTATAGCGTCATCATATCACAGGCTTTAGATAGGTGGTGATATCAAGAGCTGGCTGAGAGAAATATACTGATGCAGCAGATTAAACATTAGTGCAAAGCCATCGAGACTGTGTGGGCCCAGATTGTCAATGCATGGGAACCAGAGAAAGAGAGGACACGGACCCGCCTCTACCAGCACACCTAGGACGAGTGGGAGCTGTTCAGATGAAACCAGCAAACCATCAACAACATTGTTTCCTTTGTGCTGCGAAGACAGCAAGAGGTGAGGCAGGAGGCCACTGGACTCCTGGCTCCTTTGGCTTCACTAATGTCGGTAAACACTGACATAAATGCATTTTGGGGGTTTGGGTAGGATCTTGTTTTATTTTCCTTCTAAGAGATTATGAGGAGGAAATGGAAAATATGAGTGCATTTAAGTAACTCACTAGTGTGATGAGTAAGGATGGAAGTTTAGAGGGTGAAGTGCTTGAAAGGGTAGGACAAGGAAGAAAAGCTGCTGGTTCCTGAAAGCAGTGATAAGAAACAGGGAAGTGAAAAAGCTACTACATGACGGTATTGTGATACCAACTCTAATGTACGGAAGTGAAGCTTGGGCCTTGTTGGAAGGACAGAAGTCAAGAGTGAGGGCAGTGGAAATACTGTAAGTTATTCGAGGGGAGCATATGGAGTCACATGGAGAGACAGACTGACAAATAAGGAAGTGAAGGAGTGTTGTGGTGTGGATGTAACAGGAAGCATTAAGAGAAACATTGAGGTGGTTTGACCATGTGGAGAGGATGGAGAGTGAGAGACTGATGAGGAGGGTGCACATGAGTGAGGTGGAGGGAGGGAGAGGGAGGGGGAGGCCAAGGATGAGATGGAGGGATGGAGTGGAGAGGTATATGACAGAGGGGGGTGTGAGCTGAAAGCGGGGCAGTGAAATGGTGGGGGACAGGGTGACGTAGAGGTGATTTGTTTGGGTCCACCTCTTACAGGATTAAGGAGTCTGGCAATAGATAGATAAGATTATGAGAGATATTGTTATTATATCTACCCATGTGCACAGACATCAAATTTATTTACCTTTTATGCACAATTCTTTTCAACACTCTTTTCATATAGAGATGCCGTAAAACAGCTGACATGATACTGGCTGTATAGAGGCAGTGTATACCAAGATGATCATATTTACTGTGGACACAACCATGTCAAAGGTTGCATATGATATTTAGTTCCAAAAAATAATTACATGTAAGGGCAGAGGACGTTTCTTACACAAACATTACGGAAGTCATAGCCATCCAGATTCCATTCTACATCCAAAGTCAAATTACACGGGGCGAGATGGGGCTTGAACCTGTGCTAGAGGGTACAGGGCATTGCGGTTCCCACTTCCGCCCAATGGAGAACCTGGGAGTAGCGCCCCAGGAGGCTGCCCTATCAGTGGGTGTATAATGGCCGGGCAGTTGCCGTGCCAAGGCGAACTTGGAGGGTGTCCCTGCAGCTGTCCTGGCAGGGTGCCCCAAGGCCACTACCACAGCCACTGGTAAGCTGGTGGGCTAGAGGTCCCAGATCCATTGCCTGAACCTAAGACTGTGCAATGGGAGGGGCCTGTGGAATGTTTACCCCCCCTTTTATCTTACCGACAATTACTTACAAATATAAGAATCAAAGCAAACCTGAGGACAGTAAATCACCCAGGGGGTTTAGAGTGGGTTCGTGGAATGTGGGAAGTTTGAGGGAAAGAGTGGGGGAAGTCGTTGAGGCATTCAGTAGGAGGTGGGTGGATGTGGAATATTTGCATGAAGTCCGGTACAAGAGTGGATCAGCCAGAAAGATTGTTGGGAAGGATTGCTACTATAAGTTGTTTTGGCAGGGGGGAACTGATGGATACGGGGGTGTGGGTGTGCTGGTTGCGGAGAAATGGGTGGAATATATTAAGAATGTTAAGAGAGTAAGTGATAGGATATTAGTAGTGAAAATTTTGATCGGTAGGAAAATGATTGTAATTATATCGGCAAATGCTCCACAGGCAGGACTGGTTGACGCAGAGAAGGATAGATTTTGGGATGATTTAATATGTGTAGTAGGTGGTATGCGCGATGATGAGGTGGTTCTGGGAGGGGATTTAAATGGTCATGTGGGTGAAGCAGCTCAAGGTTATGAAGGAGTCCATGGGGGATGTGCAAATGGTGTGAGGAATGCGGAAGGGGAAAGAATACTCGAGTTTGGGGAGGCTATGGACATGATTGTGTGCAACACACATTTTACAAAAAGAATGAGTCGTTTGATTACGTACGAGCCCGGGGGAAATAGCAGTCAGATAGATTATTTTCTGGTCAGGAGGGTTGATAGGAGGTTACTAAGGGATATTAAAGTTATAGGAAGTGAGGAGAGTGTGCAGCAGCACAAACTGTTGATTTGTGACATGGTGCTTAAAGAATAAGTGATGAGAAGGAGGACATATGTACCTAAGAGGAAAATATGGAAGCTGGGAACCCAATCAGTAAGGGATGCCTTTTATAGTGAGATGAGGAGAGTGGTGGCTGAACAGGGAGCCGTAGATAGAGGCGTTAATGAACAGTACAGAGCCCTTAAGAACAACCTCTTGAGAGTTACCGATGCAATATGCGGTTGGACAAGAGGACCACCAAGACATAAAGTGGGATGAGGGTGTAGAAGCCCCAGTTAAGGAGAAAAGAAGGCTTTTCCGGGAATGGAAGAAGGGTGGTAACAGAGAGGAGTACTTGGATGCCAAACTTAGGGCTAGAAGAGAGGTATGCAGAGAGAAGTCTGAGTTACCGAGAGTTTTACTTGATAATCTAAATCATGGGGATAGGAAAAATATGATTTTTAGGGTGGCAAATCAGGTGAAGAGGGATAACAGGGACATTGTAGGTGAGCAGTGTGTGAAGAATGATGAAGGAAGGGTAGTGGTGAACAGTGGGGATATTAAAGATGCATGGAGAGAGCATTATAGCCGACTGTTGAATGAGGAGTTCGATTGGGATAGGGAAGGTTTGGAACGAGCAGATCCAGTGTTTGGTCCTTAGCCTACGATTGGCACTGCCACTGTGAGTAAGGCAATAGGCAGGATGCGGGTGGGGAAGGCAGCAGGTGTGTCTGGGTTGACTGCTGAAATACTGAAGGCCTCAGGTGATACTGGGGTGAGGTTAGTCACTGACCTGATAAATATGATTATATGTGAGTGTGTTGTCCCAGATGATTGGCTGAAGAGTGTAATTGTAAATGTGTACAAAGGGAGGGTTGATGCCCTGAAAAGGGGAAATTACAGAGGTATAAAGCTCTTAGATCAGATAATGAAAGTAATGGAGAGAGTTCTAGAAGGTATGATTAGAGAAAGAGTAAATATTGATGAGATGTAGTTTAGATTTATGCCAGGCAGGGAGACCACTGATGCCATATTCATTGTTCGACAGCTTCAGGAAAAATATATAGGAAAGAAAAGGGAATTGTATTTTGTTTTTGTTGATCTGGAAAGGGCCTTTGACAGTGTCCCTAGAGAGGTGGTGAAGTGGGCGATGAGAAAGCTAGGGTTGGTAGAGTGGCTGGTTAGGGTGGTTATGGCCATGTATGTGGGTGCTCGCACCCAAGTAAGAGTGAATGGAGATTTGAGTGATGAGTTTTCCATGAATGATGGTGTGCATCAGGGGTTAGTTATGAGTCTCTTGTTGTTTATCATGGTGCTTGAAGCCCTCTCACTTGACTTCAGAGATGGACTCCCGTGGGAGATGTTGTATGCTGATGATTTGGTGTTGATTGCAGAGAATGCAAAAGAGGTGGAGGAAAGATTTAAGAAATGGAGAGATGGTATGGGGCACAAGGGTTTATGGGTAAATGCAGATAAAACAAAAGTGATGATATCTAGGGCTGGTGGCGGTACAATTAGAGGAGAGGGAAAGTGGCCAAGTGCAGTTTGCCACAAAGGTATGGGAAGTAATTCCACCCTGTGCAGTGTTTGTGATACATGGGTGCACAAAAGATGAAGTGGTATTAGAGGTAGACTGCGAGATAATGCTGATTTTATGTGTGCGGCGTGTCGGGGAGAGCAGTGGAGATTGTTAGGCGTGAAAGGATTGAACTTGCTGGTGAGTCTCTTGAGTGTGTGGAAGAGTTCTGTTATTTGGAAGACATGTTATGTGCCGGGGGTGGAGCTGGAGTTAGCTCGATTGCTGGGGTGAGAAGTGGTTGGAAGAAGTTCAGGGAGCTGTTGCCTCTCCTGACATTGAAAGGACTCTCCTTACGTGCTAAGGGATCTTTGTATGCAGCATGTGTTAGAAGTGTGATGCTGTATGGTAGTGATTCCTGGGTAGTAAAAGAAGAGGATATTCGCAAGCTTAAACGTACAGAAATGACAATGATTAGGTGGATAAGCAGTGCGTCCCTGCGTGCAAGGCCTGGGGGGGCTGGGTTTATGATGGAAGAGCTGAGAGGTAGGATGGGACTGGAGTGTATTGGTGTTGTGATGAGGAGAGGTAGGCTGAGGTGGTTTGGACATGTGGAGAGGATGGGGGATGATAACTGGGTGCAGAAGGTGAAAGGTGTTAATATTGGGGGAGGGATTGGGAGGGGTAGACCGAGAAAGACATGGGACGAGGTCATTAAGTATGACCTCAGGGTTAAGGGATTGAACAGGGAGGCTGCCAAAGATCGAGCAGAATGGAAAGCCGCCATTAGATGACCAAGGCCGACGCATGCAAGCATGTTGGAGCCTTCAAAAACGAATAGGAAAACGAATACAACAGGAAACACAAAAATCTCACCCCACACTAAAGTTTGATCTGTCAAGTGGAATATGTTATGAATGTTATGAGAGTAAGTGATAGGATATTAGTAATGAAAATTTTGATCGGTAGGATTAGATGACGCAGAGAAAGATAGATTTTGGGATGATTTAATAAGTGTAGTAGGTGGTATGAGTGATGATGAGGTAGTGGTTCTGGGAGGGGATTTAAATGGTCATGTGGGTGAAGCAGCTCTAGGTTATGAAGGAGTCCAGGGAGGATGTGCATATGGTGTGACGAATGCGGAAGGGGAAAGAATACTTGAGTCTGGGGAGGCTATGGACATGATTGTGTGCAACACACATTTTAGGAAAAGAATGAGCCGGTTGATTACGTACGAGTCCGGGGGAAACAGTAGTCAGATAGATTATTTTCTGGTCAGGAGGGTTGATAGGAGATTAGTGAGGGATGTTAAAGTTATAGGAAGTGAGGAGTGTGTGCAGCAGCACAAACTGTTGATTTGTGGCATGGTGCTTAAGGAATTAGTGATGAGAAGGAGGATATATGTACCTAGGAGGAAAATATGGAAGCTGAGAAACCAATCAGTAAGGGATGCCTTTCATAGTGAGATGAGGAGAGTGGTGGCTGAACAGGAAGCCGTAGATAGAGGCGTTAATGAACAGTATAGAGCCCTTAAGAACAACCTCTTGAGAGTTACCGATGCAATATGCGGTTGGACAAGAGGCCCACCAAGACATAAAGTAACTTGGTGGTGGGATGAGGGTGTAGAAGCTGCAGTTAAGGAGAAAAGAAGGCTTTTCCGGGAATGGAAGAAGGGTGGTAACAGGGAGGAGTACTTGGATGCCAAGCGCAGGGCTAGAAGAGAGGTACACAGGGCGAAGTCTGAGTCACAGAGATTTTTACTTGATAATCTAAATCATGGAGAAAGGAAAAATATGATTTTTAGGGTGGCAAATCAGGTGAAGAGGGATAATCGGGACATTGTAGGTGAGCAGTGTGTGAAGAATGATGATGGAAGGGTAGTGGTGAACAGTGAGGATATTAAAGATGCATGGAGAGAGCATTATAGACGGTTGTTGAATAAGGAGTTTGATCAGGATAGACAAGGTTTGGAGCCAGCTGATCCAGTGTTTGGCCCTTGGCCTTTGATTGACGCTTGTACTGTGAGTCAGGCAATAGGCAGGATGCGGGTGGGAAAGGCGGCAGATGTGTCTGGGTTGACTGCCGAAATGTTGAAGGCCTCAGGATATACTGGGGTGAGGTCAGTCACTGACCTGAAAAATATGATTATATATGAGTGTGTTGTCCCAGATGATTGGCTGAAGTGTAATTGTAAATGTGTACAAAGGGAAGGGTGATGCCCTGGAAAGGGGAAATTACAGAGGTATAAAGCTCTTAGATCAGATNAGTGGTATGGGTGATGATGAGGTAGTGGTTCTGGGAGGGGATTTAAATGGTCATGTGGGTGAAGCAGCTCAAGGTTATGAAGGAGTCCATGGAGGATGTGCATATGGTGTGAGGAATGCGGAAGGGGAAAGAATACTCGAGTTTGGGGAGGCTATGGACATGATTGTGTGCAACACACATTTTAGGAAAAGAATCAGCCGGTTGATTACGTACGAGTCCGGGGGAAATAGTAGTCAGATAGATTATTTTCTGGTCAGGAGGGTTGATAGGAGATTAGTGAGGGATGTTAAAGTTATAGGAAGCGAGGAGTGTGTGCAGCAGCACAAACTGTTGATTTGTGACATGGTGCTTAAGGAACGAGTGATGAGAAGGAGGACATATGTACCTAGGAGGAAAATATGGAAGCTGGGAAACCAATCAGTAAGGGATGCCTTTTATAGTGAGATGAGGAGAGTGGTGGCTGAACAGGAAGCCGTAGATAGAGGCGTTAATGAACAGTATAGAGCCCTTAAGAACAACCTCTTGAGAGTTACCGATGCAATATGCGGTTGGACAAGAGGCCCACCAAGACATAAAGTAACTTGGTGGTGGGATGAGGGTGTAGAAGCTGCAGTTAAGGAGAAAAGAAGGCTTTTCCGGGAATGGAAGAAGGGTGGTAACAGGGAGGAGTACTTGGATGCCAAGCGCAGGGCTAGAAGAGAGGTACACAGGGCGAAGTCTGAGTCACAGAGATTTTTACTTGATAATCTAAATCATGGAGAAAGGAAAAATATGATTTTTAGGGTGGCAAATCAGGTGAAGAGGGATAATCGGGACATTGTAGGTGAGCAGTGTGTGAAGAATGATGATGGAAGGGTAGTGGTGAACAGTGAGGATATTAAAGATGCATGGAGAGAGCATTATAGATGGTTGTTGAATAAGGAGTTTGATCAGGATAGAGAAGGTTTGGAGCCAGCTGATCCAGTGTTTGGCCCTTGGCCTTTGATTGACGCTTGTACTGTGAGTCAGGCAATAGGCAGGATGCGGGTGGGAAAGGCGGCAGATGTGTCTGGGTTGACTGCCGAAATGTTGAAGGCCTCAGGATATACTGGGGTGAGATTAGTCACTGACCTGAAAAATATGATTATATATGAGTGTGTTGTCCCAGATGATTGGCTGAAGTGTAATTGTAAATGTGTACAAAGGGAAGGGTGATGCCCTGGAAAGGGGAAATTACAGAGGTATAAAGCTCTTAGATCAGATAATGAAAGTAATGGAGAGAGTTCTAGAAGGTATGATTAGAGAAAGAGTGAATATCAATGAGATGCAGTTTGGGTTTATGCCAGGCAGGGGAACCACTGATGCCATATTCACTATTCGACAGCTTCCGGAAAAATATATTGGAAACAAAGGGGGATTCTATTTTGTTTTGTTGATTTGGAAAAGGCCTTTGACAGAGTCCCTAGAGAGGTGGTGAAGTGGGCAATGAGAAAGCTAGGGTTGGAAGAGTGGCTGGTTAGGGTGGTTATAGACATGTATGTGGGTGCTCGCACCCAGGTAAGAGTGAATGGAGTTTTGAGTGATGAGTTTTCCATGAATGTTGGTGTGCATCAGGGGTCAGTTTTGAGTCCCTTGTTGTTTATCATGGTGCTTGAAGCCCTCTCACGTGACTTCAGAGATGGACTCCCATGGGAGATGTTGTATGCTGATGATTTGGTGTTGACTGCAGAGAATGAAAAGGAGGCGGAAGAAAGATTTAAGAAGTGGAGAGATGGTATGAGGAACAAGGGCTTAAGGGTAAATGCAGATAAAACAAAAGTGATGATATCTAGGGTTGGTGGCGGTACAATCAGAGGAGAGGGAGAGTGGCCATGTGCAGTTTGCCACAAGGGTCTGGGAAGTAATTCCATCTTGTGCAGTATTTGTGGTAAACGGGTGCACAAGAGATGTAGTGGCTGCTGATTTCATGTGTGAGGCGTGTCGGGGAGAGCAGGTGGAGATTGTTACGTGTGAGAGGGTTGAACTTGCAGGTGAGTCTCTTGAGTGTGTGGAGGAGTTTTGTTATTTGGGAGACATGTTATGTGCCGGAGGTGGGGCTGGAGTTAGCTCGGTTGCTAGGGTGAGAAGTGGTTGGAAGAAGTTCAGGGCGCTGTTGCCTCTCCTGACATTGAGGGGAATCTCCTTAAGTGCTAAGGGGTCTTTGTATGCAGCGTGTGTTAGGAGTGTGATGCTGTATGGTAGTGAGACCTGGGCAGTAAAGGAAGAGGATATTCGCAGGTTTAAACGTACAGAAATGACAATGATTAGGTGGATGTGCAGTGCGTCCCTGCGTGAAAGGCCTGGGGGGACTGGGTTTACGATGGAAGAGTTGAGAGGTAGGATGGGACTGGAATGTATTGGTGTTGTGATGAGGAGAGGTAGGCTGAGGTGGTTTGGACATGTGGAGAGGATGCGGGATGATAATTGGGTACAGAGGGTGAGAGGTGTTAATATTGGGGGAGGGGTTGGGAGGGGTAGACCGAGAAAGACGGGACGAGGTCATTAAGTGTGACTTAAGGGTTAAGGGACTGAACAGGGAGGCTGCCAGGGACTGAGCAGCGTGGAGAGCCGCCATTAGGCGACCAAGGCCGACGCATGCAAGCATGTTGGACCCTTCAAAAATGAAACGAAACGAAACGAATGAGTCGGCTGATTACGTACGAGTCCGGGGGAAATAGTAGTCAGATAGATTATTTTCTGGTCAGGAGGGTTGATAGGAGGTTACTGAGGGATGTTAAAGTTATAGGAAGCGAAGTGTGTGTGCAGCAGCACAAACTGTTGATTTGTGACATGGTGCTTAAGGAACGAGTGATGAGGAGGATATATGTACCTAGGAGGAAGATATGGAAGCTGGGAAACCAATCAGTAAGGGATGCCTTTTATAGTGAGATGAGGAGAGTGGTGGCTGAACAGGGAGCCGAAGATAGAGGCGTTAATGAACAGTATAAAGCCCTTAAGAACAACCTCTTGAGAGTTACCGATGCAATATGCTGTTGGACAAGAGGCCCACCAAGACATAAGGTAACTTGATGGTGGGATGAGGGTGTAGAAGCCACAGCTAAGGAGAAAAGAAGGCTTTTCTGGGAATAGAAGAAGGGTGGTAACAGAGAGGAGTACTTGGCTGCCAAGCGCAGGGCTAGAAGAGAGGTATAATCTACAGGGCAAAGTCTGAGTCACAGAGACTTTCACTTAATACAATAATCTAAATCATGGAGAAAGGAAAAATATGATTTTTAGGGTGGCAAATCAGGTGAAGAGGGATAATCGGGATATTGTATGTGAACAGTGTGTGAAGAATGACGAAGGGTAGTGGTGAACAGTGGGGATATTACAGATGCATGGAGAGAGCATTATAGCCGGTTGTTGAATGAGAAGTTTGATTGGGATAGGGAAGGTTTGGAGCCAGCAGATCCAGTGATTGGCCCTTGGCCTTTGATTGACGCTGCTACTGTGAATGAGGCAATAGGCAGGATGTGGGTGGGGAAGGCGGCAGGTGTGTCTGGGTTGACTGCCGAAATGTTGAAGGCCTCAGGATATACTGGGGTGAGGTTAGTCACTGACCTGATAAATATGATTATATATGAGTGTGTTGTCCCAGATGATTGGCTGAAGAGTGTAAATGTAAATGTGTACAAAGGGAAGGGTGATGCCCTGGAAAGGGGAAATTACAGAGGTATAAAGCTCTTAGATCAAATAATGAAAGAAATGGAGAGAGTTCTAGAAGGTATGATTAGAGAAATAGTGAATATCGATGAGATGAAGTTTGGGTTTATGCCAGGCAGGGGGACCCCTGATGCCATATTCACTGTTCGACAGTTTCAGGAAAAATAAATTGGAAAGAAAAGGGAATTGTATTTTGTTTTTGTTGATTTGGAAAAGGCCTTTGACAGAGTCCCTAGAGAGGTGGTGAAGTGGGCAATGAGAAAGCTAGGGTTGGTAGAGTGGCTGGTTAGGGTGGTTATGGCCATGTACGTGGGTGCTCGCACCCAGGTAAGAGTGAATGGAGCTTTGAGTGATGAGTTTNTGAAGCCCTCTCACGTGACTTCAGAGATGGACTCCCATGGGAGATGTTGTATGCTGATGATTTGGTGTTGACTGCAGAGAATGAAAAGGAGGCGGAAGAAAGATTTAAGAAGCGGAGAGATGGTATGGGGTACAAGGGCTTAAGGGTAAATGCAGATAAAACAAAGGTGATGATATCTTGGGTTGGTGGCAGTACAATCAGAGGAGAGGGAGAGTGGCCATGTGCAGTTTGCCACGAAGGTGTGGGAAGTAATTCCATCATGTATAGTCTATCTATCTATCTATTGCCAGACGCCATAATCCCGTAAGGGGTGGCCATTTGACTTTGAGTTATTTGTTTTACAGGGAGGGGCACTAACCCTCCACCAACCCACTTGTTGACACGTAGGGAGCACGTATGGTTTGGTTATATGGTTACCACCCGGCGTTGTAAATGGTTTCCTGGCTACAGGAAACCATTTGGCTTGTCACTCAATGTAAAGCCACCTGAAAAGGAAAGAAAAGCAATAAGAAGTGACAGGAAAGATGGGAGAAGTAGGAAGAGAGAAGGGCAGGCTCAGAAAAAGCATAAGGAAGAAACAGGCAGCACTACATCAAGTGAGTGGATGATATTTGTGATAAATGGGTGCACAAGAGATCCAGTGGTATTAGAGGTAGACTGCGAGATTATGCTGATTTCATGTGTGCGGCGTGTCGGGGAGAGCAGGTGGAGATTGTTAGGCGTGAAAGGATTGAATTTCCTGGTGAGTCTCTTGAGTGTGTGGAGGAGTTTTGTTATTTGGGAGACATGTTATGTGCTGGAGGTGGAGCTGGAGTTAGCTCGGTTGCTAGGGTGAGAAGTGGTTGGAAGAAGTTCAGGGAGCTGTTGCCTTCTCCTGACATTGAGAGGACTCTCCTTATGTGCTAAGGGGTCTTTGTATGCAGCATGTCTTAGGAGTGTGATGCTGTATGGTAGTGAGACCTGGGCAGTAAAGGAAGAAGATATTTGCATGTTTAAACGTTCAGAAATGACAATGATTAGGTGGATGTGCAGTGCGTCCTTGCGTGCAAGGCCTGGGGGGGCTGGGTTTACGATGGAAGAATTGAGAGGTAGGATGGGACTGGAGTGTATTGGTGTTGTGATGAGGAGAGGTAGGCTGAGGTGATCTGGACATGTGGAGAGGACAGGGGATGATAATTGGGTTCAGAGGGTGAGAAGTGTTAATATTGGGGGAGGGGTTGGGAGGGGCAGACCAAGAAAGACATGGGACGAGGTCATTAAGTGTGACTTGAGGGTTAAGGGACTGAACAGGGAGGCTGCCAAAGATCGAGCAGCATGGAGAGGCGCCATTAGGTGACCAATGGCGACGCATGCAAGCATGTTGGAGCCTTAAAAAACGAAAATGTCACGTCTGTAAATTTCTCTCATGACTCAGCCCTTGATATCACCAGGCAGAGCTTGTTATCTGACTCCGCTATACAAGGTGTAATGCAGCATTATCTACCAAATATTAGCTTCTTTATATCATGCCCTGAATGAAAGAAAATAGACAAATAATGTGACCACCACTTCACATTTCATTCTCCCTCCATTACCTGCCCGCCCTCACTCCACCCCCACACCATCACTCGTTCCCCCACCCACCTTTCCCTCTCTCTCTTGCCCCTCCCTCTTACTCTACTGTGACCTGCCACACATAAAGGAGCCAGCCTGAGGCACAGGGTACCAGAGGATAGGTGATAATTTATGACCATGACTACATATACAGAATAGCCACCTTTGACTTTGAAATGAGTATAGATAAAGTAGAAAGATACAAAGAGTGGTTTGCTATCAATTGCCTCAGACAGCTTAGTCTCAATTAAGAAAAGAAGGGGTGGTGCTCACCAGAGAGAAAGTTAGAGGAAAGGCCATGAATGGTGCAGAAATGGAGAAGAAGTGGGTCAGACAGTGGTTCCAGGCAACTCACTGAGTTGTCCCCGGGAGAGGGGCGGATGGTGGGGGCATTTATGGTCCCCTACCCCCCCATGGGAACTCCAAGGCTTGATTCAATGAATAGGCAGTATGTACTGTGCATGTAGTTTGGGGATGACAGTTAGAGAAACCTGTATTGGAGAGTATGCTGGCCTACTCTCTGTGTTACTGAAACACTGAAAAAGTACAGCAAAGGGGAATGGTCAGGAAGTAGCCCCAATGGCTGATGAAATAGGAGCTCCAACTCTCCTTGTCATCAGCTTTCCATCCACTTTGGGAGTACTGCCCTGCTCGACTGGTGCTACAGCTTACTTCCTGGAATACACTAAAAACTAACTAGCTTAAACATCCTAGAGATGTATCACATCACTTAGCATCTTGCACGTAACTCCTGGCAGGGTGGTTCTTTGCAAGGTAGTTTATGTCCCCAGAGTCATTGTTTTAAAACCAATGTAAACTGCATCTCATATAAGGCTTGCAGCTTGGCTGTGTACATCATTATGCCTCATATGAAGTCCACAGCTCAGCATGGGTTAAGGATGGATATGGGATTCTCCAGCCCCTACATCCACCTGCCATCGCACCCAGCTACATTAAAATGTGCTAACCTAACCTACCCTACTTTTAACACAAGTCTGTAATGAGCAAGGCTAAGAGCAGGAGTAACCACCTCACTCCTTGTATATAATCAACAGAAAATGAAGCACCTGACAAAAAAACTCACAGAACCCACCTAATGTGATTAAAGAAAACACACTAAAATGAGAGGAAAGACTGTTTGAAACTACAATACTACCCCAAATAGGGGCAAGTAACATTAAGCTCACCAGGGCTGCCAAGTACTCTCTCCTTGGGCAAAATTATCACCACCATTTTCATAATACTGGTGACAACTTATATTACCATGGCCCTATGAAACTACTACCATGGTACTTTTTACTACTGCAGACAGGCGAAAAACTGCGAAAATAACTGCTACCGTTTTACTTTGGTTTAACATCCAGTAATCTTTAACGGAAAACCTCTGAGTTAAAGTTAATTAGCTTTCCTCCAAGACACAATTATATTATGTATATACCAAGCAATTATCCTGTAATAAAGTATAAATGTGAAAGAGGCCGGAACACTTTACCTTTTTCTCTGGATCGGAGGAAGCGGCGGAGTCAGAAGCAACGCTGTCCTGACTGCTATCATCTTGAGCAGCCTCCGCTACTGATGGCGGTGAGTCGTCCTCTTTCTGCTTCTTAGACTCCTGTTCCTCATCATCTTCAAGTGGTCGCTTCTCTGGCGTCATACTCCGATGCCTCTCGGCAGGTAAAACTTCAAGTCTTCTGTTACCGCGACTGGCGTTCCCGGCATCAAACAAGCTGTGAACTTGCCATTGTCCGAATTATTGTAAAATTGACCTGAATGATAATTGAGTATTTATTGGTATCCTGTTTCAGGAAATATTATCTATAGAAAAAAAAAGCGCAAACATATATGCTCCAGGAATACATAATAAATGAAAATATATTAATGAGTTACGATACGTAAACGTGATTATTATCTATCATGCACAGCAATTATTAAGCACATGGTACTCTCATCACGTGCATCGTACTGAATACATCATCACATATCTGATCCTTCATTCTACTTCATTCCCGTGATATAATGCATTAATATTAGGCAAATATCTAACATCAATTATATATAATGAAAACTTTAAGTCTCGCCAACAGTTTCAAATAAGCCTCCGACGCTTCCCTTTTCTTTTGTTTACGTTTGGAGGCGCGCGCCATCTGTGTCCTCCACCGGGAACTGTAACAAAATAAAACTCTCACTTTGCTCTTTACGCAACCTTACAATTATGCTCCAATTTATCAAGCACTTTGTAAGTGTATAGGTAGCCAATTTATCTTTTGCACTCAAAATATATATTGCATGGGAGAGGTACACAATAGGAATGCTTGTTTAGATGTAGGACGAGGCTATTTAAATAATTTGCAAGAAAGAGAATCCGCGTCACTGGCAAGTTTGAGAGAATAATGATCACTACGGTAACCAGTCAGTGTTACCAATTCCTAGTATTACATTCAGCTATATGAGTATCGATTTATACGCATACTGTACTCTATATGATATTTTGTATCTTTGAGGTAGGAACTTAAGATTTTTACTATAAACTTAAATTTATGCTAATATGCCATAATAATTATCAGTTCCTTTTTTTTTTTTGTTGAAAAGATGCAACATTTCTTGAAGCCTCAAATGCATACTGTCAACAGTGTACTTACTGCAACAGTGCGGAGGCACTTATGTAATATGTCGCGCTACTGTAATACTCGAGTGCTTTGTCCATGAAAGATGTCTTTACTCACGAAAAAGAATTGAATGACTGAAATGTGTAGCGTATATTATTAGGAATGATTGACTGAAATATTTATTGTTGTAAAGGTATACAGGTTGTAAAGGTATACAACAAAAGAAGGTGGTGGATCTTGCCACACACCTTCAGCAAATACAGTTATTTACATTCACTGGCTATAAATTAGTGGGTGTAGCCGCACTCCCTTTAGGAAATACTAATTATAGTATTTGTTATGCTACGTATTTGTGGGTCGGTTTCTCGCCCTCAAATACAGTGGGTCCCTATTCTAGACCGGGTCGGTAACTAAGGAATAGGACTGGACACATAAACAAGGCAGTGACTGTTACTCACATGTATTAGAAATATCTTGTTATTCTACGTATTTGTAGGTCGGTTTCTCACCTTCAAATACGCAGGCTACAGCGGGTCCCTATTCTAGACCGGGAGGTAACTCCAAAGAGTAGGACTGGACACAAAAACAAGGCAGTAAGTATTACACACATGTATTCCATATATTTTCCCAAGGACAATAGTACATCACAAATATATTACAACTCGGTTGGTCGGGGATAGGTTAACTCTTTACACAAATGGAATCACTATACCGACTGGTAGAAGTATGGTACTATTTACCCAACACTTACGGCACATACAATACACTTATAATTTAAGACACAGGAATGAATTTACTATAATTTCCTAAACCCGTATAGCACTGGACGGCACTGTATATGAGTTACGTTAACACTTGTGTCACAGATACCTGGTGGCCGGAAGTCTATCTCAGGTAGTGTTGCCCGTAGTGATCACTGACAGGGGGGCCTGCGGTATTCTGGTATACCCTGACTAACGTGCCTGGACACGGGGGTGGGTGGAGATTTAATGCACAAAGGGGAGGCACGATGGAAATAACATGGACTCCTTCTGCTGGTCACTTAAGGGTTTCACTCGCGTGCCTGTGGGTTGAGGAGGGAGAGTGTAAATAACAAGGGAATGGCACAACCGACACAATATTAATGTTCTGCTGGTCACGAAGACAGTCCGAGACGCGGGACTCTACCCGAGATATAGGTCAGGCCACGTTTAGCTATTAGGCTCGTCCAATCTTATATTCTGGGTTCCTGGTCACTTAAACTCGAGAATACACTGTAGGGAATCACTCGTAATGTATACGTTAATGCACACAAATATCTGGGTCGAAAGAGCACACACATATGTAAAGTCCACTCACTTTGTTACCACGGGTGGGCTGTAGGTTGATTCCTCCGTCCGGAGGAAGGGCAGAGTGGCGCGCTCCTGGACAGGGCCCCACACGTAGTCGTGGGGCTAGGGGCTTGACCCGAAGAGAGCCAGGAGACAGGCCTGTCGTCGGGTCTGGGAGAGACTCAGGGAGGCCTCGCCCACAGGTGAGTCGCGCCCTGGTGTTCGGGGCAACTCCCGGGGCAACTGAGAATCCAGGGCACTGGACTACGGCAACTGCTAGAGGGCTGTGTCGCCGACAGGGTTGTCTCACGGGAACCTCAGGCCGGGGGAGTAGTAGACAGGGCCCGTCGTTGGCTGCGGGGTCTGCAGGGACTCTGCTTCGGCCACTGTTCACCCTGGTGGAGTTGCAGGGAACCAAGACCTCGTGCGAGGCCTTGCCACGGCTCGGGTGAAGGGTCCTCTCTGGCGACAGGTCCTCCTGTAGGAGAGAAGCGGACGGTGGCCTGCTTTACACCTGGCCCGACGTGACTTATGGCCAACGTCGTGGTAGCACAGGGGGCATCAGCTTCAAGGCGGCTAGTGGCCTGCTCTGCCTCTGGCCTGACGTGACTTATGGCCGACGTCTGGGTGGCCCAGGGGACAACAGCTTCAGTGCGGCTAATGGCCTGCCTTACCTCTGGCCCGACGTGACTTATGGCCGACGTCGGAAGGGCACAGGAGGTGGTAGCTCTGATGCGGCTAATAGCCCGTACCGGTGAGCTGGGAGCACTAGTAGCAGAGGGATGGACTGTGGCCGACCCTGCCTCGTACCCAGTACGGCTTATGGCTGGTACTGCAGCGCCACTCTGGGGGGAACGCCTACAGGAGACGGACGACTTATGGCCTGTCCTGCCCGGCTGACATTCGTCCGTGTCGCGGCCCTGTGGGGGGCATGCAACTGGGGAACGGACTGTGGCCGGTTCTGCCCCGTACCCGGTACGACTGTGGCCGATACCGCGGCATTGCGTGGAGTTGTAAACTCCACCCCTTACCTGTTGAGTGGAGTTCCGGCCGGAGACTAGGTGCCGGCGACTGCTACCTTTCCGGGTCACCACCTGGGCGCAAGAGGGGTGCCAGGAAGTGATACAGGTACGCCGTTCCTGTTCCCAGCCGCTCTGCGTCAGCGGCGGTCCCCCGGTGGTACTGGAGGGGTTGGGGTGCTGGTGTCGTCTGCTCCGGCCGTCATGTTGTCTGTGGCTCCAACCCCTAACTCCTGTATTTCATATCTTCCCAGAGATAATAGTACATCAACAAATACATTACAGATTGGGTTAGCCGGGGATAGGTTAACAACTTAACACAAGGTTTTACTTGATTGGAAATCTGTCACCGGCTGGCAGAAAGTATGGTATTATTTACCCAGCACTTATGACACATAAAATACACTTATGATTCAGGACACAGGAATGAATTTACTACAATTTCCCAACCTCGTATAGCACTGGACATCACTGGTATATGAATTACGTTAACACCTGTGTCATACACTCTGCCGGCAGGAAGTCTATCTCAGGTAGAGTCGTCCGCACGGTGATCACCGAATGGGGGACTGCGGTATTCTAGCGGGACATTTGGAGATGCCCAGACATACCCTAACTAATGTGCCCGGACACTGGGGTGGATGGAGGTTTAACACACAAGGGGAAGGCACGATGGGAATAATATCTTTTCCTTCTGTTAGCCAATGAGGTGTTTCACTTGCGTGCTGGGGCACTGGGGAGGGAGAGTTTTAATAAACAAGGGAATGGCACGATCTGCATAATATTGTTGTTCTGTTGGTCACTGTGGCGTTTCATTCACTGGGGGATGCACGGGACTCCACTCGGGATATAAATTAGACCACAATTAGGCTCGTCCAATCTTACACTTGGGCTCCTGGTCACTTATCACTAGAATATACTACAGGGAATCACTCACATGGTATAAAGTAATGCACACATATATCTGGGTCTAGAAAGCACACACTTAGGTAAAGTTCACTCGGTTCACTGTCACTGGTGGGCCGCAGGTTGATTTCTCCGTCTGGAGGAAGGGCAGAGTGACGCACCCCTGGACAGGGCCCCACACATAGTCGTGGGACTAGGGGCTCGGTCCGAAGAGAGCCAGGAGACGGGCCTGATGTCGAGTCTGGGAGAGACTCGGAGAGGTCTCACCCACAGGTAAGTCACGCCCTGGTGTTCGGGGCAACTCCTGGGGTGACTGAGGACCCAGGGTACTGGAACCAGGGGTGGCTGGACTGTGGCAATGGCTGGAGGGCGGCGTCACCATCAAGGTCGTCACACGGGGACCTCGGGCCAGGGGAGTAGTGGACAGGGCCCGACGTCGGCTGCGGGGTCTGCTGGGGCTCTGCTTGCACTGCTGTTCACACTGTTAGAGTTGCAGGGACCCAAGGCCTCAGGTGAGTCCTTGCCACGGCTCTTGGGAGGGGTCCTCTCTGGCTGCAGGATCTGTGGGAGAGATGCGGACTGTGGCCTGCTCTACCTCCGGCCTGACGTGATTAATGGCCGATGTTATAGTGGCACAGGGGACAACAGCTTCAATACGACTAGTGGCTTGCTCTACCTCTGGCCTGACGTGACTAATGGCCGACGTCGTGGTGGTACAGGGGACAACAGCTTCAGTATGGCTAGTGGCCTGCTCTACCTCCGGCCTGACATGACTAGTGGCTGACATCGTGGTGGCGCAGGGGACCGCAGCTCCAGGGCGACTAGTGGCCTGCTTTACCTCTGGCCTGACGTGACTAGTGGCCGACATTATAGTGGCACAGGGGGTTGTAGCTCTAGTGCGGCTAATGGCCGTACCGTGGAGCTGAGAAGACAAGTAGCAGAGGGACGGACTATGGCCGATCCTGCCTCATACTCAGTACGGGTTGTGGCCAGTACTGCGGCACTACTCTGGGGAGAACGACTACAGGAGTCGGACGACTTGTAGCCTGTCCTGCCAGACCGACACGTGTCCGTGCCGCAGCCTTTTAGCAGGAATTCAACTGGGGAGCAGACTATGGCCGGTTCTGCCCCGTACCCGGTATGACGATGGCCAATACCGCGGCGTTGCGTGGAGTTGTAAACTCCACCCCTTACCTGGCGAGTGGAATTTCGGCCGGAGACTAGGCGCCGGCAACTGCTACCTTTTCCGGGGCACCAGCTGGGAGTAAGAGAGGCGCCGGGGAGGGATACAGGTGCGTCGTTCCTGCTCCGAGCCGCTCGGTGTCAGCGGCGGACTCCCAGTGATCCTGGGGGGATTAGGGGTGTTTGTGTCGTCTGCATCGGCCGTTGCGTCGTCTGCGGCCTTTACCTCTAACTCCTGTATTTCAGTATTGTTATAAAATGTATAGGAATTTATAAGATACATTACATATAGAAGAAAGAAGTAGCATCAGGGCAGTATAGAAACACAGAACAGCAACATGAGCTCCAACCTAAAATGATGACATAGCAGCGCCATATCGGTGGGTCGTATGGGGTCGGTAAGTGAGGGCCAAAGACAAAAACAACGCTCACCAACACGACCCCTCTCTTTCTCTTTCTTTCTCTCATCTTCACTACTTTTAGTTATATATTTTATAATGTCCTTCATTGGTACGCACTGGCTTTTTCTCTTACAGTGGCTTGAGTAGTACATTTGTTAGCGACTATGGCTAAGTCTGTATATATACAAGCGAGAAGTGTACAGTAGTGAGTAACGTAATGGGTGTTGACGAAAAATTAAGTTCAACAGTATGTGTAACTGTACGTGTTATGAGTATAGTACTTTCTAGAATTTGGTACAAATTCAGGATATTCACAGAGAATGGGAAATAACGGATTTCCATTGATTAACCATGAGTTTTGTTCAGTCAGCGTAATAAGTCGTGGGTTTCTGTACTTCGCAGGAATTGGACATTCCATTATATACCGGTAGTGATGCAGTGTGCGTGTTGCAGGTTCACCACAAACTGCACATGGTAGGCTACAGGGTCATCTCTGGTGAGTTCCCACTACTATTTATAATAAAGTCTCAGTGTCATGACTACAGCTTCATAAACTCCACCTCTTTGGCCATATGTTACTTGAGTATTTTCAGACATTTAACATATTGAAAAGAGTTAGTACAGCCATTGGCCATGCTAGCATGAAGCTGTCTAGCAATATCATGACTAAGAGAGTTGACCGCACTTTTGACAGAGGTATAGCTGTATTCATCATTAATATCACGAGAGTCCAAAAGCAGAGCTTTATGAGCTAGACTGTCAGCCTTTATTGAAGGGTATGCCAACATGGGAAGGAATCCATGTGAAGTGGGCTTTATAAGGTGTGCCTTCAATGCACCGGATGATTGATAGGCGTCTCGTGACTACAGTATATCACAATCTGTGCGAGTAGTAGACAGTGACTCATATAGAGCTCCATGATTGTCTCTAAAGAAATAAACATCCTTAGATAAAGATACATCACAACCAAGTCCCCCTTCTATCGACTATATTTCTGCCCTTGTAAAGGCAGCTGGGGAGACTTTTTGATATTATATACAGTGTGAGAGATTCCTATCCTCTAATAAATGTCTTGGACTCAGACTTGGTGCCATCAACAAACCTATCACAATATGTGTGTACAGACTGGTGACGACTTATTGTCTCCAACTTTTTCATGAAGAGGGATTTGAGTTCCCGAGGCAGCCAATGATCCTTGGGCTTGTGGAGTTTCTCTTTGTCCAGTTACTCTACGAGGACTCCATGTGGCCCGACCTTGTGTTTGTATTAAATTAATGCAAGGAGTAATTACATTAAAGTTGCTTAAGTGTTTGTTCATACAACCGAGACACATGTTTAAAGGTGAACATGCAATGTTATGAAAGTACATCAAGGAGTGTCTTAGTTGTTCAAACGCGTCATTAATCATATTGACAGTTGTTCATGACGCAACTTTTTGTATCCTATACTCGATCTTTTTCCAGCTGATGATCCACTTTCGTGAATGTGGCACCTGCGCACTCCTGCCGC
The DNA here is from genome assembly GCA_018397915.1 of Birgus latro. NCBI lineage: Eukaryota > Metazoa > Arthropoda > Malacostraca > Decapoda > Coenobitidae > Birgus > Birgus latro. The sequence continues at coordinate 25,195 of JAGKTI010006351.1, forward strand.
GTGATTGGTTGGTTTCAATTTCATACATGGAGTATAATTTACAAAAAACAGTTGTACCTTATATTCCAGTTCTCATAAATGCTGTTTTCCATTGTCATTGTAGTATACAAACAGACATGAAACGAGTATGTATCTGTGCTTCACCCAAACAGACAACGAATTTGAGGAAGCTGAATTTGAATTGAAAATTGCTGCAAATGGTACAGAGTTGTTGCACCTCTAGTAAATAAATAAATAAGTATACTTACGGATATATATACTTACGGATAATAAGGGCGAAGGTATCGAAGCAATGGAGTAGGTGTGATCCATAACAAATAAGTCTGACATCTTGCGAGACGAGACAACTTATTTTTCCCACCTGGCCGCCTCTCGTGTCCACCCCCCCCTCCCCCCCAATCTAGCGACTGTTCCATTCGCCTTCCCACTTCCACCACTTTGCCACTGACAAAACCGCTAATTTACTTAGAATGGTACTATTGTCTAATGTAAATAAAATGCACACCAAGTTAGTCCCCCATCCACAAAGGAATGACAGAGGTGCAACCCCCCACCCCAGAAGTAAACAACAGGGAGGCTGAGAAGGAGTGCGCGGAGTCAGGGCCACAGGGGATTATCTCCCCAAAAACCATACGCCCCTCTTGCCTGTAACCAAAACCAACCGGAGTATGCAGTAACAGCGCACTACACTCCAGCTGGGCGAGCGCTCCTCGGGCTGGAGTTACACCCTCCAGCCACTGCACTGGTGTATGTTTGTCCGGAGGATGGGCTCTGCCCCCCCCCCCCCCC